>JXCR01010794.1:0-15016 GCA_002079205.1 Phalaenopsis hybrid cultivar | reverse complement strand
AGACATGTCACTGGGTGGCGCATCTGTATTGATTATAGAAAAATAAATCTCACCATGAGGGAAGGTCAGTTTCCTTTACCTTTTATGGACCAAATATTGGATAAACTAGCTGAGAATAGATATTTCTTCTTTTTGAATGGATATTCTGGATACCGCCAAATACCCATAGCTTCTGAGGATCAAGATAAGACTACATTCATAAGTTCTTATGAAACTTTTGCTTTTAGAAGGATACCTTTAATTTATGCAATGCACCTACAACTTTTCAAAGGTGCATTATGTCTATTTTCTGCAACTTAATTGAGAAAGGAATCAAAGTTTTTATTGACTATTTCTCAATATTTAGAACCTCTTTTGATTCATGTTTAAATCATTTAGCGAAGGTTTTAAAACATTGTGAAGAAACTAATTTAGTACTTAATTGGGAAAAATGTCAATATATGGTCGCAGGAGGAATTGCTTTGGGATATAGAATTTTAGAAAAAGGCATGGGAGTAGTTCCAAAAAAAATTTAAGTTATTAATGAACTACCACCTCCTACTACGGTGATAGAAATTAGAAGTTTTCTAGAACATGCTGGATGTTACAGGCTTTATATTAAAAACTTCTCTAAAATCACAAAGTCTCTGTAACATTTTATAGAAAAATATGTGATATTTGATTTTAATGAGGAATGCCTACATGCCTTCAATTTATTAAAGGAAAATTTGATTACTATATTTATTATTGATCACCTAATTGGGAAAAACCATTTGAATTAATGTGTGATGCGAGTAATTATGCAATTGGAGAAGTATTAAGACAAAAATATTATAAGATTTTTAGAGTTGTATATTATGCCAGTAAAACTTTCAATGAAGCTTAAATTAATTATACTACCACTGAAAAGAAGTTCTTGGAAATAATATATGCTTTTGATAAATTTAGACCTTATTTTATTGGAGCAATGTGTTGTGCATCTTGATCATTCTGCTATTAAATAGTTGATGCTGAAGATGGATGTAAAACCACGATAAATTAGATCAGTCCTTCTGAGTCATGAGTTTGATTTTTAAGTAGTAGATAAGAAGAGTATTGATAATTAAATTGCTAATCATTTATCGAGGTTTGAACAAGAAAATAATTGCAACTTTGATGATGAAATAAATGAAAATTTTTCTGATGAACAATTATATGATGTTACTGATTAGCAAATTTTGTGGTATGCAGATGTAAGGATCATATTATATGATGACCCTTATTTATATAAAAGATGTAAGGATTATATTATCCGAAAGATGCACCATTTGAAGAAACCCAGGAAACTATTCAAAAATATCATGAATCTGATCTTGGGAGGATATTTTGGGATAGATAGAATTGAATTTAAAATTTTATAATCTATATTTTATTGGACTACATTATTTAGAGATGTTAATGCTTATATAAAACATGTGATTGATGTCAGAAAGTAGACAATTTTTCTAAAAGAAATAAAATGCTCTTTTTTGACCTCACTTTTATTAGGGTCTAGTCTTTCTTCCTTAGAAGCCTAGAATTTAGTTATGAGACTTTCCTGTTGACTATTCTAGATGACTACTAATGGATTCTACCCCCTTAGAAATTTTGAACACTTCCTTACTCTTCTTGGAGTTCCACATGCTTGGTTTTGACCTCTAGCACCTTGTAAGATGAAACCGACATGGGGGAGCTCAAGAGGAGTCCCTATAGAACTGTCTGGCCTTAGGTTTAGCCCTGGGTGGCGTGGCCTTAGTCACTCTTGCACACACATACTTTAATACCTCACCTTCACTCACAAACTAAATCCTAAAGTAAACATGCTTAACCTGGTTCCCCGCTCTTTTGGAAACTCATGTGGGTGGTCTCCCAAACCCTTAGCCCTTAGCTACGATGGTTATGCCCAACATATAAAGGATCTAAAATGGGATCTCCCATTAATCTTATGGCTCAAAGAGGGTGATTTTATGATTGGCATCTTCAATTGATATTAAATCTACTTAAACTCTAATTTTGACCATTTTACCCTCAAACTTTTCTAAAATTACCAAAATGACCCCCAAACCCTATGTTTCCCAAAATTGCATAAATTCTCAAATTCCCTTCAAAAATCATTTCAAATCATTTCAAATCACTCTAATTGCTCAAAAATACCCCAATTCTCAAAATTCTCAAAATACCCTCAAAATTGCTAAAATTACAAAAAAACCCCTCATGCTTCAAGAATCCCCTAAATTTCCAAATTCACTCTAAAATGTCCCCAAAAATCAATTTGAACCACTCATTGACCCCAATTGTGCTCAAATTCACCAAAATTCGCAAAATCGCCAATTTGACCATACCCTTAAATTCCATCAAATTGAACCCATCACTAACCCAATACCCTAAGTTTGAATCCTAAACTCTTCATAACACTCCCTTAGACTAATTTGAACTCTCAAGCCTAAATCCAACTTAAGCCAAAACCTCTAATTTTGACCTAAAATCCAAAATTCCCAAATTGAACTTCATGACATCTCAATTCAACCTAATTGATACCTAAATGCCTCATGACAATGTTTTACACCAAGTTGAACCTTAAATTGACCTAAAATCAAACTCTAGCCAAGCCCAAACCCAATTCGAAATCCAAACCTTGTTATTGATCCCAAACCCCAAATTCACCTCAAGCCCCTTGTTCTAGCCCAATCATGGCAGCCACAACCACTTTTTGGACCCTGAGATCCGACCTAGATTCACCTAGCCCTCTCTAGCTAAGCCATGGATCAAGGGTCCTTTGATTTGGGGGATCTCTTCCCATATTTCACTAAGTAACCTAAACTTGTCATCACATGATTAAACCTCCATCATGATCGCCATTAAACCTCCCTCTGAGTTCCCTGAGCCAGCTAGCCACCTCCCCTGCCTTGGCCGACCGGCCTAGTCGTCAGAAACTCAAAATTGAGGAGCCTTCCTCATGGAACAAACATAAATTACACCCATCGACCGTTTCAACCTCACATTGGTCACTTGTGCCTACTTCCCTCCAACCAAGCTGCACTTTGGCCACCTTGGCTTGCTATGTTGACAGTCATGGCCTGGTGTATAAATAAGACCCCTCTCACGACCAAATGGAAAGAAGTGTCAAATTCGTAGGGAACCTCTGCCAATTTATTTCCAGAGTTCCCTACAACCTTCCTAAGTGCAATCCAACTGTCTTCAACGGCCCATCACCCCTTCGTGAGCTCAAATTCAGAGCTAAAAATAGGACCTTTTGTGGCCATTTCGCAAAACTCACCAAATTCTCAAATTGAGATGCTCTTAAGCTTCACCAAAGATTAAGAACACTTCCCCAATCAAAACCCCTCTTTCCTGAGCATTCTAACTGACTCCTAGACCAAGGTCGCGCCACATGTTGGTTGAACTCATACCTAGACCCCATACCAGAGGAAGGTGATGCTTCGTCCACGTTCGTGGGACTCCAAGGAAGCTTCTGCAACCACCCAATTGAGGTTTCACCTCTTGGGAGAAGGTATTACTCAAAATCCCTAATTCTTGGCTTGATTTCACCAATTGTGAAGAGAACATGTATTTCATATGCTTTTAATCATATAGATATATTCGTCTCAATTAGATGAAGCTATAAGAACAAACCGTGAGTGAGTTTGTTGAGTATCGAGTGAGATCAAAGCATTTTATTATGGACGATCCTCAGTTTATAACAGATGGGGACGATGAATGGATGGCGTCCGCTTCCGCGTGTATTGAATGGACACTCTAGATTGCATTGGACGAGAGGATGGTGCGTAAAGGACGGACTGAGTCAGTGCTAATGAGAAAGACAATGTCGAATGGGAGCACGTCGTCGTACGATTACGTTGAGCGGAGTCAGATAAGTAAAAAAAAAGGTATTTTATTTCAATTAATTCCAAAACTTCAAAAATCCATAACTTGGTGTAGAAAAATCAAAAGAATAAAATAGAAATACTCTGACGCTTAATGGACAGAGGAGAAAATTATAAACAAAAAATGAAAATTATTTGTCATGTATTTTATTTTTAATTAATTAAATACTCAAGAGCTTTTTTGAATTCTATTTAATTAAATTTTAATCACCATGAGTTGAAATTTAGAAGGTTTATTCTAAATGTGTATAGGAGTGTTCTCTAATTTTTCTAAAGCCAGAGAACACCCATAACCCTAAAAGCCCAAAATTTCAAAGTTAAGTCACCCCTTTTTCTTAAAATAATTATATAGATTAAAATAAAACTCTTAAAAATATGGGACTTGTTTTGGTAAGTTCACTATGGTCAAAGGACCCTAGAAAAATATAAATGATTTTGAATAATTGGGTGTATTATTTTAGGTATTTAAGTCATTAAAACTCATAAAAATTAAAAAAAATAAAATATAATTCAATAAAACCCAAATATTGACTCACAGTGAAGATAATGAACATATTAAACTTTTGTAAAAATTTGAAACCATTTGAAATGTATCTCATAAAGTTTATTTTTCAAGATAAATGAGATTTTTGCACTAAAATATTTATAATAGCTAAACTATAATCAAGACAATTATGAAAAGTGGTTTGGAGTGATCCTTGTGACCAGGGGCACTCAAGAAAAACTAAATTAGTGTTAAAATAAATAGTTCATTTTTGAGCTAATTTTTAATTTAAAAATAATTAAAAATAATTAAAAATAATAATATATAAAATGCATCAAAATGTCACAAATTGTTCCCTGATCACTTGAGACCATTTAAAATATTTTTCCAAATTTTCCTAATAAAGTTATGCCTTTTTAAATGTATAAATGTATTTTTTCTTGATTTTTCATTGAAATAATTACAATAAATAAAATAAAAATCATAAAAATGGAAAATTTGTTCGTCTGAGTTCTCTGAACTTAGAGAGACTTAAAAAAATATAAAGAGTAATTTTTTAAGTTAAATTATGTTTTCTATTTAATTAATCACTAAAATCAATAAATAATTATAATAATTAAAATATAGCTAAAAAATCATGAAATTTGTTTCAAGTGGTCCTCTGATCTAGGTGTCCCATGAATGAACTCTTCTCCTCAAATAGAATTTTTATTGTTCACTTGGTTTTTTTTTCTTTTGCTTTTAATGTGTAGACTGTTTAGGATTCATACCATTTAGTTAACTTTATCAATCAACCTAAGACTAATTTATATTTTTTTAAAATAATTAAATCTCTCACTAACCTCTTTTAATTTTAAATTATTCTTTTTGTATCTCATGGATGAGGTATATAGGTGAGCTAATCATCCATCAAAACCCTAATGATAGTGCACTTCTTTAAAATGGACAAATCTACATACAATAGTCATTTTCATTTAAAGTTTGACGAATAGCAGTGAAAATCATGATCCTTATTATAGAACTTTTTATCATAGGCATTATTTTAATTGACATATTTAGAGTTCTTACTATGATAAATAATGAAAATTTTGATTCAAAGATGATTAGAAATCCAAGGAAATAGCTCTAATTACATAAAGTTGAGAAATCTTATTTCTTTTTTCTACAGGCAATTCTTAAAATATTAAGGATTATAAGCACCAATTTGCTTTTTCAATTTCTTTTATAAGAGAGTAATGCAATGCTATTTTTACCCATACTTTCGGTTTCAAATATACACATCCACCTTTCTGGGTGAATTTTAAAATCAAATCGATGTGTTAAATCACCGTTTAGTCGCATGGACTCAATTACATAATGATTAGATGACATAATTTTTTTTATGAATTTATTAATGATTTGGGCTCAATTTTATTTGAAAATTGTATATTTGTTGAAATGAAAAGGAAAAAAATCAGTCGCTTCCTCTCAAGCTCTCAAACTTCTTTTCCCTCTCTCTATCTCTCTCTCCCCTGTCCATTTTGCTCTTTCTCTCACTAGCTAACTCGATTCAACATATGCCAAGTTTTATGTCAAAATTCCAATCCCTTTTTCATTTTTCTTAATCAAAACCATCTCAATTTTTGTTAATGTTGCTCGATTTATTGGAATGAAAGATTGAAATAACTAAATTGGTTTCATTATTTTGTGAATTAAATGAGAGAAACAATTAGATCTTTCAATGAATAAAACTAGAATAATTATGAGAAAGATCAATGAGAGGGGCATTTTAGTTTTGAACTCCAGAAGATATTGAGATTGGTGAAAGTTTACACTATAGCATATAGATTGCATTAATTTTATAATTAGATATACAAAACACTTAAAAAATAATGTTTTGTTTATTCTTTGCTATGATGCATCCTGTTTGACTTATTGATTGTGTTAAGAGTTCAATACATGGCGGTGTAAGTTTTTTAACAAATTTTATTATTATTATTGTTCATTAGTTTGATGTTTGTAGGAAAGCACATATTAAACACTATTTTAAGTTTTTATTTTTGTATTACAAAAAAAATAGACTTAAGTTAGTAGTATTTAGTAAATTTTGTTAATCCGAATTACTTAAATGAAACAATTAAATTAAAAAAAATATTTGACAATGAATTTAATAAATCCAATAAATTCAGTAAAACTGTTTGACAACATTTATGGGATTTAAAAATTACTATATTTGTTAGAATACAAATTCACATCTAATTTTGATTATTTAATTATTATGATGAAAAACATTTATTAAATTTAATTTAAATTTTATTTCTAATTATTCTAATAAATATTTAATTATTTACCTAACCAATTAATTTTTAATAATTTTTTATTGAACGAATTACTTATTAATCAATAATTTAACATTAAATAAAATTTTAACTAATTAAATAATCTTACTAAATAGGAATTAATTAAAATTTAAATAAGATATTTTAAAATTTTAAATATGTATTTATTCATCAAATAACTATTAAAGGTTATCAAATTGTAATTAATTTGGCAATATATAAATTAATTATCACTCAATTAAAATAAATAAAATCTACAGATCTATGGAACCATCATATCTTGCGAAACCCTCGCCCAGCACCTCTCCCGGTCTTTTCGCTCTCAACCCCCCATTTCTCCCAGAAACATCGCCTTCGTGAACGAGGCAACCTCGGGATCGCGGCTTACAGACCACATAAACTCCCATCTTTCTCATCCTTCCCGCTCCGCTCCTACCAGAAACCAGAAACCATTGAGGAAGGTAAGCCTGTTGGCTCCATTATTCTTCTTCGCTCATCCCGGATTTGCTCTTTCCGCCGATTCACAGGATTTAGTAAATCCGGGATTTACAGCCGAAATCTGCGAAATCCAGATTTATCAAAGTGGCGGATTTATTTTGCCCAAACTGACCGCCGTTTCCTGCCAGCCTAGATCTTTTCGTGCTCACTGATTGTGGTTGGTGCTAATCCGTTATCTAGAGGGATAAAATCAGTTATTTTGATAGCATAACTTGGTAGTTGGTGGAACCTATAATTTTTTATTTTTGGTTTCTATTTTGTCTAAGAACTTTTTGAATCGTCTCTTATAACAGCTAAAAGCTTCTATATTTGTTAAATCACGTGAGTATGGTGTGGTTAGTTCTTGATTTGACAGTTAAAAGGGATATTTACATACATAGCACTCAACTCTTATGTATTTACACATCTCACACCTAAACTTTCATATTTACATGCATATCACTCAAACTCTTAATATCACATAAAAATGGCACCAGTAACCTTTTTGAAAGTGAAATACACTTTTTCATGCATACATTTAACGCACCAAGTGCTATGTATGTAAATATGAAAGCCTAGATGTAAATACATAAGTATTGTGTCTCCCATGGATCTTGAATACCATGGTTTTGCATGGATCAAGGAGAAGGCGACTTTCACTATAAATACACATGGTTGAGCAAGCTTTGATGTTGCTTCTTTTTGAGGGGTTGTTAGCTCTCATATGAGCAGGACCTTATCAAGGCATATAGGAGTTGAGTTTAGTCTCACATGGGATAGTTAAAAGAGAAATTTACATACGTAGCACACAAGTCTTATGTATTTACATGTCTCACAGCCAAACTTTCATATTTACATACACAACATGAGTGCTTTAAACCCATGCATGAAAAGGTGTATTTTACTTTTAAAAGTGGTAATAGTGCTATTTTTGATGTGACATTAAGGATTTGAGTTCATTGTGTGTAAATACGAAAGTTTAAGTATGAGATATGTAAATAAATAAGAATTGTGTGCTATGTTTGTTGGTGCCCCTAATTAGAAATATGTTTTTGTAAACATGCCATTTAGTTGATCCCCACCCATGAGCTTAAACTTAAGGATTGAAAACATGCTTATACTTTTGATTTGTCTAGCCCAACTTTGTCCCCTTTTTGTATTGATAACTCCCCAATTGTATTTATTGTGATTCTGATAGCAACTATTGATCTTCAAGAATAAAATTTCAGTTCATCTCATTATTTAGCATATTTTGAGATTATGTTTTAAGTTCCATTCACTTTCTTTATGCCATGCTTTCAGATTTTTGATTGAGGATGGGTCTGGTGAAAGCTTTTGCTGATATGGAGGAAGGAACTTTAGAAGTTGGCATGGGTATGCTACATGACAAATTTTAGTTATTCGTTTTTTACTATGTGCTTGCTACCTAGATATTTCAATGTTTTTATTTTTGGGTCTTTGAGTATCTGCTTAGCGCCAAAGGTTTGCAAGGTTACATTGGGGTGCTTAAAGCACAACAATAATTATGATCGCCACAAGAAAAAAAGAGGAAAATGATCACGTTTACATGTTTTTAGCTGGTCTCAATTGGAGTATAGATGAAGTATGAGGTCCCATCCTCGGTAGGAAACCTCTACCTTCAATTTGAGAAGCTTATCAAGAGGCAAGGAGAAAATATGTTGTGCAACACTGAATATTCTATTAATATTGAAGTGCAAAACTCAACTCTTGTGTCACAAGGGGCTTACATTCACAAAGAAGGCCGAAAAAAATCATAGTGCGTGCATTGCAAAAAATTATAGTACATGAAAGAAGTATCTTGAAAGCTTCATGCTAATCTTGCAAATTAGAAATCAAAATTCAAGTTTGAAGGCCGAGCTTAAGAAGCCATTGCTGAAAAAACTTATGAGCTGCCTCCTGATTTGAACAAAATTCTTTTACTAAGGAATAATTAAAGAACTTGCATAGATTATTTCAATATCTAAAATTTTTCCTCACTCCTTCCTACTCCTTAGTATAAAGGGGAACTCTTTGGTCACTATTTTTTAATTCTTCCTATTTTTTCTCATTTATGGATAATTGATTCTTGTGCAACCAATTACATGACTGGTTCTTCTAAGTTAAGTTTTCTTATAGACCTTGTGCAAGTAATTAAAAGGTAAAAATTGCCAATGGTTCCCTCTTGATAGTTGTTGGGATAGGAACTGTAAAACTCTTCTTGTTGTTAACTCTTTGCGATGTTTTATATATTCCTAATTTATTTTGTAACCTGTTGTCCATTAGTAAAATCATTGTTGATCATCAATGTCAAGTTTACTTCTACTATTCTTGTTGCGAGTTTCAAGAATTAATCACAGGGAGGATGATTGGCAGTGCTTAGGACAAATGTGGACTCTATTATTTTGGCGATAGACTTGGCTCGGAAAGACAATATCAAAGTACCATTTTAAATTATATTTCTAAAGTTAAATGAAATTATGTTATGATATTATAGGATATCCTTGTTTTCTTTATCTAAAATACTTAGTTCTCAAATTATATCAAGATAAAAATATGCAGTTTCAATGTAAAGTGTGTCTGTTTGCTAAGATGTTATCATATATCATTTTGTCTACAAATATACAAACCAACTATACCATCTATTTTGATTCATACTGATATCTGGGGCCCTTGTGAATCACTTTCACATTATGAAAAGAATGATTTGTAACTTTCACTGATGATCACACTAGATTAAAGTTAGATTTATCTAATGAAGGAAAAATTTGAAGTAGCAATAATTTTTCAAAATTTTTTACACTATGTACAAACAAAATTTTAAACAACTATTTAAATACTACGGAGTGACGATGACCGACAATTTTTCAAAATTCATTGGGTCAATTCTTCCTTGAAAATGAAATTATTCTTCAAAGCTCTTGTGTCAACACTCCTAAATAAAATGGGCTGGCTCAAAGAAAAAATAAGCACTTATTGGAGCTAGCTCGTGTGTTGCTATTTATCAATCAGGCTCCTAAATATCTTTGGGGTAAAATCGTTCTTGCTGCTATCTTTCTCATAAACAAAACACCCAATAAGATTTTAAACATTGAAACACCTTTGTTGTTTTTCAATTTTTTTTTCTCCAAAAAACTCTTATTTTTTTCGACCTCTAAAGTTATTTGGGTGAACTACGTGCGTTCACATTCATAATCAATGAAAAGCTGAACTCCAAGCTAAAAAATGTGTGTTTGTTTTAAAGAGGGTATAATTGTTTTGATTTTAAATCTAAAAATGTTTGTTGCCATGGATGTTGTTTTTTTTGAATTACCAAATTTTTTTATTTGGGAAAGAATAAAACAAATATCTGTATACTGAGTTTTAAGATTTTCTTCAAACCGAAGAATATCAAAATATTGTCCCCAACCGCAATTGTTCAACTTGACAACCCATGTAATGTATCAGGAGAGAGTGCGCCAAGTTTTTTAGATATTGAAGTTACTACAATGCCATCTAATGATGTTCATAACGACAGAGAAGTAGAAAAAAAGGACAATAGCAGTGGCATCGTTTGATCTTGTCTACTCGTGACCAAGGACAACCTAAAAGAAAAGGTCTATGAATTCTTTACACTGCCCAAAATCTGTAAACCTAGGTAATGTCCTCACTAATTCTTTCTCTCATGTTCATTCCATTTCATCTTCAAATTTAGAACATTCTAGTCCTACGTTTGAGCATAGTTTGAATCCCTAGTCTAACGAGTCCAGCCTTTTTATTGGGAAAAAAACTTGCACCCAACATCCATTGCTGAATTATGTGTCATATGAAAATCGTTCATAATTTTCGTGCATTTACCTCACAATTATCTTATATGAAGATTCCTAAAACAATGCAAGATGCTCTGAAAGCGCCTAAGTGGAAGGATGTTATTTTTGAGGACATAAAAGTTCTTGAAAAAAATGACACATGGAAAGTAGTTCATCTACTTAGAGGAAAAACAACCGTCGAATGCAAATGGGTGTTTAAAATCAACTACGATTATGATGGCTCTTTACAACTGAACTTTCCTAGTTTGGCTGTTAAGGAATTTACTCAGATATATGACGTTGATTATTTAGAAATATTCGCTTCAGCTGTAAAGCTAAAATCTGTAAGGGAATTTTCTTCACTTGCAGCTAGTCTTGACTAGCCTCAATAACAGTTAGATATAAAGAATGTCTTCCTCAATGGTGACTTATAGGAAGAAGTGTATATGGATTCACTTCCAGGATTTAATGAGAAGTTTGACACAAAGGTGTGTACAACAACAAGTTTTTATCCCACTAAGTGGGGTCGGCTACATGAATCATTTTTCTCCATTGCATCTTACTGAGTGTCATATTTTCATTCATTCTAATAGATTAAGATCATCTTTTGTACAATATGCCTATGTCTTTTTATGTATACTTCTGCGTTTCTTAACATAAATCAAATCTAAAAAATCTACTCTCCTAACTAGATCATCAGAGGATCGACATTTAATGTGACCAAACTATCTAAGAGGATTTTCTCTAATCTTGTCTGGCACCGGAGCTACACCAAACCTTTCACGGATAGATTCATTTCGCATTTCGTCTCTAATTGTCAATCCACTCATCCACAAAAGCATTCTCATCTCATGAACACTTAAATTTTTATTTATGATTCTCTTTTAATGGCCAACATTCTGCACCATAAAGCATTGCAAGTCTCTCCACCATCTTATAAAAATTTTCCTCAAGTCTAAACACTAATTTTCTATGACATAATAGGCCTAACGCATTCCTCCCCTTCAACCAACCAACCAAAATTCTACTAATAACATCCCCACTATATCACCATCACTTTGAACAATAGACCTGAGATATCCAACATGTTCGCATCTTTTAATGATTTGATCACCCATAGTTACAACTCTGCGACTAGAGCTACTACTACTGAAATTACCTTCCATGTATTCAGTTTTAGATTTGCTCAAACTAAGGCCTTTAGACTCTATAATGTAGACCTCTATAGTTGTTGTTTTTCCTGAATTCTTTCTCTAATCTTATCTACAAGAATGATATCATTAGCGAAAAGCATACACCAAGGTACCTCATCCTGCAAATGTCTAGTAAGGGCATACATAGTTAAAGCAAAAAGATACGGGCTTAAAGCCGATCCTTGATATGATCCAACTGAAATAAGAAAATACTTTGTCAATCCTCCTTCTGTTTGAACACAAGTAGCAGCTCTAGAATACATATCTTTAATGACTTGAATATGAGTCATCTCAACGCCTTTTTTTCTAGAACTCTCTAAAGAACTTCTCTTGGAATCTTGTTGTAAGCTTTTTCCAAATCAATAAAAATCTTATAGATCCTCCTTACTCTCTCTGTACTTTTCTATCAAACCTCTCAATAAATGTATAACTTTCATGGTAGAGTTGCTTAACATAAATTCAAACTAATTATGAGAAATCTTTCTATCACGTCTTAACATATATGAAATTACTCTCTCCTATAATTTTAAAGTATGACACATTAACTTAATTCCTCTATAATTTGAGCACTCTTGTGCATCCCCTTCATTCTTAACAATATAGACCAAATTATTTTTTAATAATCGATGTTGATGACTTAAATTTTCACTTGAAATGACCTTACAATCTTTACATTTCTGATGATCTCTCATAAGAAAATAATCAATTTGTGTTTTATGAGATGCTTTCTTATAAGTAATAATATGCTTATCTCTATTCTTAAATAAACTGTTAGAAATACAAAATCGAAACCTAAAACAAAATCTAATATGATTCTACCATCTTCATTAATCACTCCAAATCCATGCCTAAAATCTTCTAGCACTGTACCAATACGTCCATTTAAATATTCTCCAAAAAAAATATTTCTTTAAGAGGTATCATTTGTATTAATACTTTTAGGTCATTTTAAAATTTTTCTTTTAAACTTATATTTAAACCTATGTGAGAAGCATAAGCACTTATAACATTAAAAATCTTAGCATCAACAATAATTTTTAGGGCTATAATAATTTTATCTCTAATTCTATTGATTTTTTGTGACACTATCTTTCAAACTCTTATCTATAATTTCATCTATATCATTTCTAGTGTGACCCTTACCTGAGTGCCAAACTTTAAAACCTAAGCTATCAATATCATTAGCCTTTTTACCAATCCATTTAGTTTATTGAATGCATAAGATATTTATCTTCTTATGAATCATAATATATACTAATTTCATTAATTTACTTGTGACTTCTTTGCCCATATCCATTCATAATGTTGGAATTATTGCTTATTTGACACTACATTTGGGCACTGGTATTGCGACCCTTGCATATTTTCACTGTATTTAGGTCATACAAAGCGTCACTTTCAGAGGACGCCCTAACATTTACATAATGATTTAAAGGATTCATGTTATGATTTTTTGATGAAAATTTTATGCTGGCTATCTTCTACCTAACACAATCCACTTTTGGTATTCAGATTGCAACCCAACAATGACATTGTTAAAAAAAGTGTGTAAACTAAAAAAATCCTTGTACTAGTTGAAGTAGTCGTCGAGGCATGGTCTGAGAAGTTTACACTGTTTGTTAAGAGTCAAGGGTATACTCAAGGGTATGGAGATCATACAATGTTATTTAGACATTCAAAGGATGGGAAGATAACCATACTGATCATATATATGGATGATATAATTTTCAGCAAAGATCCAGTTGAAAACTTCCCGCTCATCAGTCTTTGAGACAAATGATTTAGGATTTTTGAGGTAGTAGATTGAAAAAAAGGATTGTTGTTTCCCAAAGGAAATATATTCTTAACTTTTTAAAGGAAATTGGGATGATTGGTTGTGTGCTTGCAAACACTCCAATTGATCACGATGAAAAGCTGGGAGATGAAAAGGAAGGTGACCTAGTGAATATAACTTGATATCAAAATTTGGTGAGAAAGTTGATATACTTATCACTTACATGACTTGATATCGCCTTTGCTGTAAGTTTGATAAGTCAAATTATGCATTCTTCCATTGAGAATCACTTTGAAATATTCGCTTCATTAGTCTCAAATACCTAAAAAGTACATTGGGTAAGGGTTTGTTATTTCAGAAGACCACATAAAAGAATATAGAGATACATATCTATGCTTGTTGGACAAGCTTAGTTGTTGACAGGAGAATGAGTTTTGTTAAATATGCATTTGCATTTAAAATAAAAAAGGCACAAAACTATGCATGTATGCATCTATGATGTACAAAAGTGAGCCATGTCATCTGGACATATAGAGGAGAGTTCTCTATCACCATCTACATTCATCAAAACAAAAGAACCACTAAGAACAAACTTAACACAAAAATGAGCGACCCTATTACATTCATGTGGTGTATGTAGAAATAAAACTTTTCTAAAGTTCATAAAAATTGCTTTGTTTGGAGCATCTTGCGGTTGGTGTTGCCTAGATCGACTTGAGGATATTGTACTTCTGTTTGGGGAAATCTGGTTATCTAGTGAAGTAAGAAACATAATATGGTCACAAGGAGTAGTTCCGAAGCAGAATATTGAGCTATGGCTAATAGAGTATGTGAACTGTTATGGCTGAAGAGAGTTCTTGTAGAGCTTCAGATTCGAGATATTATGGCTGAAGAGAGTTCTTGTGGAGCTACAAATTCTGATAGACAATAATACTGCTATAAGCATTGCAAAAAAGATTGTATAACAGAATTGCATGAAGCATGTCAAGATTGACAGGTAGTTCATAAAAAGAAGATTGATTATGAAGCTATTTGTATGCCGTTTATCCCCACTACTCAACAAATAGTAGATGTTTTCACCAAGGGACTGTTAAGGCCTAACTT
>JXCR01010780.1:0-19248 GCA_002079205.1 Phalaenopsis hybrid cultivar | reverse complement strand
TGTGTGTGTGTGTGTGTGTGTGTGTGTGTGTGTGTGTGTGTGTGTGTGTGTGTTAGAGTAAAAGATGATATCATTCAAGTGGTTGGTTGTATAAAATAAATAATAGTATTGATGTTTTTTTCCATGTGTATTAGTTGATTTATTATGGTTATGTTTATTTTTTGTTTTATTATTATTATTATTTTTTTTTTTTACGGTTGTGACCACTAGTTATGGCTATTAGTTAAGTTATCATGTAAAAATTAAACGTGATTGTTGTATTGATAATGGAAGAGGATTTTAACATCAAAATAGATAGCTTTATTTGTAAGTTCACATTGCAACTAGGAGCAGCGAGAGGACTTGGGGGCTGGATATTGAAGGAACTAATATTTTTGTAGTAGTGGCCATATGATATTCTAAGGACGCGCTTTGCAAAGTAACATTGCAGTTGGCCTTGTATGCATACACGAGCATTTCAAAGCAAAGCCCTGAGTAGGCACAATGGAATGGGATGACTTGGGGCTTAGAGGAATTCGGAGCTCCGAGGATAGGCAGAACCAGCTGATCAGCTCAATCCTTGGAGTATTCTGGTCCAGAAGGAGGCTGGACCAGCTCGTCTGCCGCTCCTAAGGGCAGAAAGTATCGCTAATATTCGGCTTTCCTTGTTTTTCCACTTCTTCCTCCTTCCTTTCTTGGTTGCCGCCCAAGGGGGGGATTTTCCCTTCCTATTTTATCTTATTTGTATGTGCTGAATTAGGGTTATATCAAATGTGAGTTATTTCATATTTCTGCATAAGTCTTTATTTTCCCTTGTGAGGATTGTATTTGATGACAGGTGGTGCTTCAATGGTATTCTACTCCGAGGTGGTGTTATATTTTGTATTCTCTCCTATTTTCCTCACTACCACTTCCTCTTCACCTCCTTTAGTCGTCAGCCACCTCTTCTCATCCTTGTTGCCCATGCAAAATATTAGCTTAAATGCAACTTACTAGAATTTATTATTTTGAAAAGAAATAACACCCATATCTCCTAAATTTAGGAAATAAATAACACTCATATCTTATGATTACAAAAATAAAATCAAATATACTAAATATATAAACTCTTATAACTGGCTGGAAATAAAAGGAAATACCTAAATAAGAAATATAATGAAATAAATAAAATTCTAATATAACTTCTATCAGTTGGCTCAGAATGTTTTATAAGATTATTGCTAAATTAATATGCAGTCTTTCAAATGGATATAAAAGTGTATTTGATAGTTTTGAATAATATATAGGTAAAATTAGAATTTTAGTTGGGTTTCTATTGATGAATTTTGATCCAAAAGTATGATTTTGATTTGACAGCGCCATAGATGGTGGTAAATGAAAAAATTATAATTAAGAGGATCCATATTATAGGAAACTTGAATGGAACCTTTAAAAAAACTTAAATCCCATTTATTTTGGTAAACGGTTAGAAATGGGCGAGTAAATAACAATAAATTCATCATCCTAGGTAACAGTATTCCAATGCTGCCTAATTTATTAGTTTATTTGAAGATAAAGACGGTATTGTTAATGATTATGATAATATGTTTATAATTTCTCTCCACATTAATTTCCATTGAAAGCATTTCACAATTATTTTTAAAATGTGTATTCTTCTGTGACGTGCATCATAACCACTGTGCAGTTTTATTTTACTTTTAGATGTTTTTGAAAATTTTAGATTTTGGCGATAGTTAAATTATTATTTGGAGCAAATTGTATGCATTTTTTGGTTTTATAGTAAAGGGACAAATCTTCGCATAAACTAGTTGTTTTACCCTGAAACTCGATTGTTTGCTTATTTTGAGTATTCATGTCATGCGACTTGTGCTATTATATTCTTGATCGTAAGTCTTTTTTCATTGCTGGTTCCACAAGCCATGAGCTCTAGATCTTAGGTCAAATGGCTAGAGTTTGAACATGACAAAGTTGCAAAAATCATGGAGTTATCATAACATCTTTTTAAGGCTTTTCATCATTATGTGACCTTTAATTTACTTGTTAGATCCACAATGATCATGTTAACTATTCATGTATGGATTTAATCTTGTTGTTTTTAGATAATTTTGAGGCTTAAAATTCTCTTATCCTTGCTTCTTTCTTGTTTTATATGGTTTAACGGAGTTCATGCAGCATATTTTACCTGTAATCGTTTATTAATTAATCTTTTTTTTTATAAAAACTGTTGGACCAGAGAAACAAACAAGGCGTTCTGTGGTTTTCTTGATCAATCAAAATATAAAAGCTATATGAAGATATTCCAGGAGACGTCTCCTTACAAAAGCGGTCTCAGCAAGGATGAAGCTTCCATCATTGCCAGCAATGATCTCTGTGTAAGAACTATTGATGACCTGGCTAATTTTTTTAGTGCTAATGCTGGCATGCGTACATTATTATTGTTCTCTAGCACTTTATTGTCCAGGGCAATGCATGTTGTTCCCTTTTTTCAATTTAATGTTTAAGTTCATTTAGCTAAGGTAAATAGAAAAAATAAGTAGATGGTTTCACCTATGTGGCCAAAACATACATTTGTGTCCAATTGTGAAAGAATGCATCCTATAGAGGGAATGTTTCTCTCTTGCCATTTCGGAGGCACTTTTCATATGTCTAGACTGCTTATTTTTTATTGGCCATGTATACTATTATAGGATGTTAAAGAGAGAATTATTTCCTTGGATGTTGAATCGCATGAGGGATGGGAGGAAGCGATGGGGGTAAAGGGAAAGGATTTTAAGAACAAAATCACATGTAGATTAGACATACATTATTCTTTTCGTGGAAGTTGGTTAGCGTGAGGAAGGATGGAGCTACCAGCAGTTGAAACATTTCAGTAAAGTTTGTGGCGCTGTAATAAACAAGAACAAACTCAAATAGTTGAAACAGTAAGCCTAGCTATTGATTCCCATACAATCATCTCAGGCGCATCTTCTTCATTGGAATCAACATCATCATTTTGTTGTTTTTGCAGTTAGAAGTCCGAGAAGCTAATTGGAAACATTGAATAGAGAACCTGGCTGATTCTCCAACTACCTTCGATCTTGATTTAAATGTTTTCCCTTACTTAAGGACACTCTGAAATAGCCTCATTCCAACGCCTAATGCAAGAACCGGGAGCTGTTCTGGATGCTAGAAGGCAGTAGGAATCCAATTCACTCGTTTTTTTTTTGCTATGAAGGTAGCGGGACGGCAAAATTTAACTCAAAGCCCTAACACAAAGTGATATCAGAACTTCCAGTTGGTGGCCTTTTTCCCTATCTCGAGCAAGATGAGTGTTCGGAGAGAATGACATAGTGTTAGGAGGGGTCTTTTCATAATTATTTAGCAGATATCTTTTCTTTAGTATTTCTTCTCTAGTAATTTAAGGGTTTAAAATTTATTTGGGTTAGCTTGCCTATAAATAGACTTTTCTTTGGAGGGAATAGGGGATTCTTTTTGGATAATTATTTCAGGTATTCTTGAGCTGTTGGAAGGATTCCCTGTTTCGGGTGTATTCCATAAGTTTGGAGAGGAGAGAAGGGGACAGGATCGCAGTGAAGTCTGTGATTTCACCAAAATCGATCTACCAAACTTCCATCTCTCCTTCATAGCATTCTTGAACCCCTTTTCTGCATTTCTTGTGGCTGTCTACCCAAATTTTGGCTGCATGAAATCCAAAACAGCAGCAAAACACATTATTTCAGGAGAGGTGAGAGAGCAGGAGGCCATAATGGGGTCCAAGACCATGCCAATCTTGGTTTGCCTTGATCATTAGCCTTTCTTTTGTGCAACCAATGCGTCCATCCACTTTTTTCCATTGCACCATCCAGTTACCTTCAAAGCAAAGAAAACAAGCGAATTGGATTCCTGCTGCCTTCTAGCATCCAGAACAGTTCCCGGTTCTTGCATTAGGCCTTGGAAGGAGGCTATTTTCAGAGTGTCTTGAAGTATGTGAAAACATATAAATCAAGATTGAGGGTAGTTGGAGAGATCAGCCAGGTTCTCTGTCAAACATTTTCAGTTAGCTTCTCAGTCTTCTACCTGCAAATACCTAGTCCCCAAAAAGGAAGAATAGCAAAAGGATGATGTTGATTCCGACGAAGAATATTCGCGTGAGGTAACTGTACGGGAATCAATAGGCTTGCTTACTATTTTGACTATTTGAGTTTGTTATTGTTTTTTATCGGTGTCAGTGTGTGCATGCTGACCTCAACATTGTTAATGAGATTTTACATAGGCGCTCAAATTTTAAACAAGGTGACTCTTTGTAACATCCAATTTTGGCAATTCATACATAAATAAGGTGGCATATATGTAAAAATTAAAGATTAGGTATTAGATATGTAAATTACTAAGTTCGGAGTCTTATGTTTGTAAATCTTCCTATTTATAATTCTTTCTTGTACTGTATACAGGGTTCCAGTGATACTCTGCCGCAAACTCAGGATCCTGTTGCTTGTTTTGAAAACCATAGTGGCGATAAGTTAAGTACTACTTCAGAGACCTCTGTGGAAGATATTGGAATTGCAACTGGTAACTGGGGCTGTGGTGCTTTTGGTGGAGATCCACAGATTAAGAGTGTAGTTCAGTGGCTTGCTGCATCTCAGGTTGTGTTACATTTGTATGGATTTTTCGTCTAAAATTATCATTATTTTATTTTTGGCTTTAATGTATGGGATCTGTATTAGATTTGGTTAAGTTTACTATAAAAGGGCATTTACATGCATATCACCCGATTTCTATGAATTTACATATCTAACACAAAAACTTTTCTTTTTACATTTATACCACCCAACTCAATCATATGACATCGAAAAAACTGCCATTTTAACTTTTAAAGAGTCAAATATACATTTTCATGCATAAATAAGGTGCTATATATGTAAAGATTGAAGGTTGGCTGTTAGATTTGTAAATACATGAGTGAGTGGTATGTATGTAAATCTTTCTATAAATTGTTAATCATAGGATTTTTTTCTGAATTTTGTTATTATTGTATGATTGTTGGTAAACTGATTCTATGAAGCCATCTTATTCTGGGTGTGCTTCAGTTTTCATCCGCATATGACATCTAGGACAACAAAAGGATGGGCATGAGCCATATAAATTTTTTAACTTGCCTCATTCAGCATTTTGTTTTTTGTCATCATCATCGGCGCCATTAATAGTGTTTTTCTTGCTTTGTTTGATCCCTGGGTAATTCTTCAATTAATTAAATTAATGCTGCAGGCATTGAGACCATTCATGCATTACTATACCTTCGGAACAACAGAACTGCGGAAATTGGATGAGGTATTTTCTTCAGCTATTAGTAATTTTCTTCCTGCTTTGATGTTTTATAATTAACGTAAATGCATGGTAGTCTTTCTGCAATTTGGAAGTCTTAATTTAATGGTTCATTTATATACATACCACCCAAATCCTATATATTTACATATCTAGCACATAAACTTTACTTTTTACAAACTTTACTTTCTACATTTATACCACCAAAATAGTTCATATCACATAAAAGTTCCACGAATTTAAAAGTAAAAAGTAAAACACCTCTTTCATGCACAGATAAAGTGGTATGTATGTAACTCTTAAATATTGGCTTTTGATATTTATGCCACCCAAATCTTGAATTCATCTTTTCATGCATAAGCAAGGGGTTATGCATGTAAAAATTGAAGTTTAGTTGTTAGATATGTAAATACATAAGAATTGAGTGATATGTATGTAAATCTTCCTATAATTTATCTTTGCTAGCGTTTCTGGCATCGCATTTTTCCAGGTGTCTCACTGGATCTTATCTCAAGGCTGGACAGTAGGAGATCTATGGAGCATATTGATTGAATACTCCACACAAAGATTAAACAGAGAAACCACCATTGCTTTCTTCAGCTGGCTTTTACCAGATGATGCGGCTACAATTAACAATAATGCTCATTACATGTCCGAATAATTCGGTATTGGTACTGCCAGCCTTTCATCAACCATTTTTATTCCAGGTTTCAAATTACTCTATATAATTTTATATTTGTAAATCTATTTGGAACTGTCTTTGTTCTTTTTCTTTCTTTTATTTTTTAAGGAGTCACCAGTTTGTCTATGTATAATCGTCATATTATTCTCGGATGAAATGAATGCTCCGAAGAGGAGAGGAACCGAAATGAGGGATATACGATAGACAATAGACAGATGAGAGAAATAACATGGAGAACTTTCATAAGTGAACTTCGCATGGATAACCTCAAAGCGTACGTCCGAAACGAGATTGGATCAAAAATACTATGGAGATATATCTGTGAATAGGACTTTATGAAAGCAACCCACAACCAGAAATTCAAGTTTAAATATTTTTTCTATGGTCAAGAGCAGCTCCCAAAGGAACTTATTCTCTTGATTAATTACATCTTGGCGGATATGGAAGAAAATTCTCGATGGAAAAGGTCTTGCTTACATAATTTAATGAAATATGGTTATTTGGGGCATCAATGGATTTAAATCATCTCAAGGGAAAATCTTGATACTTTCGATATTTATATCGGGACATAGGGCAGAGGATGAATCACTGTAACCACTACGAACGGTGACGCTTAGGCATGCGTGGTCCACAAGACTATATCAACGATTTGTCAAAGGAATCGACAGAACTCGAAAGAGGTGTCAATAAGAAAAGATTCCCTAAAAAAGGTAGAGGTAGCCATGTCAGAATATCATTTATCCATCATCCCAAGCTAACTTTAAGTCTACTTGATTGTGAAAGTAGTCGACTCAACACAACTGACGCTCCTTATCAGTAATTTGTGAATTGCGTCATCCAAGAAAGTCTTAATAGACCTAAAGTCAAAGGAAGTAAATTCCAGTTCCTATGACCCTAAATAAATAAGAGCTCAAAGAGGTGGGGCTTGTGCTCGCCAAGAAAAATAGTAGAGTTGTCGTTGAAAACAAGATAAAAGAAGGTTCAGCTATAAAGTTGGAAATAATCCGCACAAAGAACTTATACCACGTCTGGGTCGGGGATGCCTCTAACGCCCTAATCGTCCTAGGCAGCCTCCTAGGTAAAAAGTTATGCTTGGTCAGGTCAAGTATGAAGAAGTGTGGGGACTTCTTCTCAGGTATATGCATATGATGTAGTTGTCTACCACAATTCTCTGTCATGAAAACCCTATTAATTATGATAATGTGTATAGTCATGCATGCAACTCATTTAAAATCCGGCTCGAACGCCATGCAGAAAATAAAGTGTGGTTTTTGAAAATCCAGAATGTTTTAACCTTAAATTTTGATTAATTATAACCTTTTGTTATTATGAATTTGTAGAAAGTTAAAAATTTTAGGGTTCTTAATGAGTTTAGATTATTTTATGTAACGGATATCTCAGACAAGCAGCAATCTAATAAGAAAGTATGAAAGCAAAGCAGTCACGAAATAGAAAAAGGGCAAGTCAATCAAAATAATAAGAACAAGTTGGTGTTGTTGGGTCGAAACATATCCCAGGAAAGCAGTAAAAACGGTCGGACTCTACATATATATTTTCGGTCATAATTCTATACAAGAGTATAAATTCAGAACTAAGATATGGGACATGAGTTGTTGCTTCTAGTCCCTGTCATGTGGTTTGACGAGTCATCTGCCTCAAAACTTGTGTTCGTATCTTATTTCTGATATAAACTAGATCTTAGAACTCTATTAAATGCATGATAAAAGAAAAATATAGGACTCAGCCTGCAAAAAATGTTAGCATGGGTTATCTCATGCAAGACATATGAGTAATGTCTAGCAGGGAGAGCTTATAGCAGAACTGGCAGAGAACTATAGCTAGGCATTAAAAATGCTATCTAACATCCTAGCCCTAGTTTAGCACACTATCTAACAAAAAATGTCTTAATCAGCATCTAAATGGTCAGGGTAAATTTTTCGGGTATGTATGACTTTAACGTGGTCGTCACACATACCCCATATTTAAGATTCAAGGGATCTAAAGAGTGTCACCTATGATGGATTTTGAAAAAGTTTGGTCTCACATATGGTCTAATTCGTTATTTGCATAGTTTTGAAAAGTATGATGGATATCATAAGTAGAAAAATAATAGTTTTTTTTTAATAGGCTCATTAAATGCAGACCCTTAAAAATGCAAGTTGAAACAAGTTAGTTCTCTTGGATTCCTTAGCACACTGACACTTATGTGATTCAGATGCAATAACTCACATTATTCAACGGGATTTACCCAACAAACAATGCTTGTTAATGCATCGTGACAAACACGAGGTTACTCACCTAACGAATCTAGCTCGCTATCAAAATACACACGGCAATGCACATGCAAATGACAAAATTGTGAGCACACATTGTGCACTCAAAGGGTTTGGTGGCTCTGAGGCGTGTCTCGAATTGAGCACACATGTATTAAAGTGATACATTTCTCGCTAGAGAATCACATATTGAGTAGGTTTGATATGCAAGCAATCCCCGAAGAAGATACAAGTGTCATGGTAAGTGTGCGAGAAATAGTGACTCCAGAAAGACACATGATTGTTGTGAACACACAAAATGCTATGTGAGCAAAACATGCAATAGTACACAAATGAAAGTGTGAACACATGCAACATGCAAGTACCAGTTTATTAGGCCTTAGTAGCTAATTGAACCAAAGTGGTTTGGTTTTGTGACTGAACTTGGTTGGTTGGTTGAACCAAAAGATTGATTTTGTGATCGGGCCTTGGCAGCCGATCAAACCAAAGAATGTGGTTTTATGATCAGGTTTTTGTGGTCAGTCAAAGCAAAGTGATCAGTTGATCGGGTCGGGGCGACCAATCAAACTGAGGTGGGTGCATATGCAAAGGTGGCATGCAGGCAATGTGCAAAAACATGCAAGAGACATGACATGAAAGTGAAATTAGTCAATTGACCCTTTAGGTTGATCGGGGCGGTCGACTGGGTGCCAAACCAAGAGGGATTGGTCGGGTCAGGGCGACCAACTAGATCAAAGTGATTGATTGGTCGGGTCGAGGCAGTCATTTGGATTGAAGTGGTCGGTCAATCGAGCCGAGGCAGTCAGTTGTGCCTACTTGAACGGTTGATTGGACCTTAGTGACCAATTGAACCATAGTGGTTGGTCGACCGGGTCGGGGCCACTAGTTGGACATAAGTGGTTGGTGGGCCAGGCTAGGGCAGCCGGTTGGACCTAGGTGGTCGGTTGACCTGGTCGGGACGGCCCGCCAGATCTAAATGACACATGCAAAATGCGGTCAACCATACAAGCATATGCAAACATCCATGCTAAATTGCGAACTTTACTTATTCTAACAATCTCACGGGAAAACCCTAAAGGTAATTGACGGGAGTAAGCGGGTGTTGCTACAAAGCAACGAGCGACTGCTTCTATTTGCCCAGTGATAAAGATTTTGGAAAATCCTTTACGGCGTATGGAACGTCAAAACCTTTAGACTTTCTTTTCTCTACGCCTAAACGGTGAAATTAGCTCTTCTCGTCATGAAGGCGAAATCGTCGGAGCAAACATGGGATTGAACGATCCCTCGTTTTGGATTTAGATCTAGAAAAAAAATGATAGGTTCACTCGTTGGATTTGCAAGGGAAAGTCCACGAAAAGCTACTAATCCTACACTGGCCTTCTTCTAGGCACAACAAAACCCTATCTAATGCCTCTAACATCCATACCTAGGGGCTCTAAAGAAAGAAATCACAAGGAATCAAAAAGTTTCACCTTCATGGCCATTGCTCGTAATGTTCTCTTTGGTTGTCAGAGCTCAGGCGCAGTTTGGGTGAAGCTCCGGCGAGGTTTTGCCCTGCCTCTTCTCCAAAGAATGATGAAGCGCCCCTTTAGAATGAGAGTTCGGCGAGGTTATGGCGGAGTTCCGAGCTTCGGTGAAGTTGGGGCTAAGCTTTGATGATCCTTCCCCAAAGTATGAAGAAGTTTTCCTTTGTCGTAGGAGAGTTAATGTCTTGCTTCTTAGTTAGCACACCTCCTCCTTAAGAAAGTCTTCTCACGCACTCAAGAAAAGTGGTGAAGGAAGATAAATGAGAAGAGGAAGAAGAGGGCTCTTTGTGGAAGAAGAAGAAAAAGAACAAGAAGAAGAGGTAGTGGGAAACTGAGCATCATTCCTACCTTTCTCCCAAGCTTTTCTCATTTTCAATCCTCTAAGAAGACCTTCTAGCTCTCATCTTCAATCCTCTAAGAAGATCTTCTAGCTCCAAGGAAGAAGAAGCTCAAGCTCTCTCTAGGAAGAAGATGAACAAGCTCTCCCCCCTACTCCCAAAATGCTAAAGATCTTTGCTTTGGAGGAGTTATGGAAGAAGAAGCCAACCAACCCCACTTTCCCTCCTAATTTGCCAAAAATGGCCTTGCTCCCTCACCTTGGAAGCTTCCAAAAGAGCCCTAAAAGAGGTATTATCATCCTCGTTTTCCATCCCCAAAGGAAATCCCCTCAAAGGAGATCCATCTTTTCGGCTCCCTAGGGAAATGCACTGGGATCAAAACGGCTCCGAAAATGAGAAAAATTCCTTCATGGAACTGGACTGGCACCTAGGCACTGCGACTCTGGTACCCTAGCGCCTACTTTCCCAACACTCGAGAAAGGCCATTTTTTTGGTGATTTTGGGCTCCTAAGCGCCTGGGATTGTCACCTGCTTTCCCAAGGATGGGTAAATGACTCTGGAAAGAAGTTTTGGGTGCCTAGGTGCCCGGGACTGGTGCCTAGGCGATGGTTTATCTCGAAAACCTTGATTTTCTCGTGGATCGTCTGACAGAAGGTTTCTTTGATTCCACGAGCTATGGGGGGCCAAACATGATTGAAATATGACCCCATAACTTTGAAAATATGTATTTTTATCGATCATTTGACGGGAAAATAGTAGCCAACAGTTGCTCTGGACCAGCGTGCGGGTAGGGTGTTCCAAACCCAAATGTTTGCTCGGTTGACAGTAGGAGGGTCCTTGTTGATTCAGAAGCCATTGAAAGTTATGTATTGCTAGAATACAACCTTGCAACTCATACATGAACATTTTAGGGGTTTCAAAACAAGGTTTTCGGTGTTGAAGGGGTCCTCGACCCCGCGAGGGTTGAAATCGGTCTGAACTCGAATAATCTCAAAATATGCGTGGGAGATCTTGATGATTACCTTTGGTCTCAGAAGACTCTGGATTGATGGAGTTGGGTCTCTCGACATCTAAACAGACATAAAATACGCCCGGAATCTGGGCTAATACGACCTTACGGTGAATTTTCCCAGGTATGATCAAGTTGATACTAGTTCTGATATCGTGCTCGGGCACGTACCAGGAGCTCCAACTGAATGCCTTGGACGACGCGTACGTGACATCAAAAATTGATAAGAGGAACCCTTTACATTTTAGTTTAAAAATCGGATAATAATGTTCCATCTTAATTTTGATCAGGATGATTAATTTTATAATCGTAAGATTTGCTTTGAGATGAATGGATATTACTTTTCATTGATTATTTCAATGTAAATTTGAAGATTACAGAACTTAATTCTGATAAAAGTTAGTTCAGAATATTTGTACCCTTTTTTTTTTTTTTTTCTCCCCTGAATATAATGAGAATTGATGACTTTTAGCTTTCGTCAGTTAAGGGTCCATTTACATGCATAGCTCACAATTCTTATGTATTTACATATCTTACACCTAAACTTTCATATTTACATGCATAGTACTTTTCATGCATTAAGTTTAAAGTAAAAAAAAAAAAAAAAGTAAAGTTTAAATGTGAGATATATAAATGCATAAAATTCTGTGCTATTTTATGTAAATTTCCCTTTTTAATATATTTATGCTTTAACAGTGTTATACATTTTGAATTCATTTGGGTAGAGGCAAAAATGAGACATGCAAATGTAGAGATTATGTATGCTAGAAATTTTAACCTCTTTCTTGAAATTATCATGAACTCTACTTGTAAATTTGGCAAAACTTGTAAAAAATAAATAAATCTCAAATTTATTGAATTTATGTTGAGNCATGCATTCCACGAAATTCTTATGTATTTACATATCAAACAACTAAATTTTGATATTTATATTTAATAACACTAAAGCTTCATAAAAATATATATGAAAATGTATGTTTTATTTTGTTTTTAAATTAACAAGTGTTATTGTTTATGTGATATTAAATGTTTGAGAGTTATTCATGTAAATATGAAAAATTGTGTAAGGCATGGAAATAGTGATCTGTACATAAATGCCATGCACATGGAGTTCCCTCGTATTTGGAGTGAGGTCCACTCATTTTTGCCCTAAAGCATGTAAATATATTATTTTCATGTTTAATGTAAGTTTTTCGTATGTTTTGACTTTGACTCGGGACAGTCGCCGGCTTCCGATATTCCTCTTCTAAGGCAGTAACAAAAGGTGAGAAGTTGTTCTAACTATAACTCATCTGAAGTGGAATCATCTTCTAAGAATCGAATGGTACTTCAACTGTAATTTGATCCAGCGAAGATATTTATTTTCAATTTCCCCTCCTTTGCAACCCTTCAGACGCTGTTGTTGTCGCCTGTCCACACTGCCGAAACTATCAGACAACATTCTCGTTGTCTTCCTTCAACTTCAATCGCCAGCCACCACCTCTACCAACAACCATCTCCAACCACCTCCCACCTCGTTTTAATTTATTCCAACCGCCAATCTTCGTTGTCCAACCACTCCTCTCATTGCTACAAGCCTGGGACAGCCCTCCCTTTGTGGTCCTGCAGTCCCACACCTTCCCGTCACTATCATTGTCATTCCTACTTGTTCTGCAGCCCCACACCTTCCCGTCATTGTCATTCTCATTCCTACCCGCTACAGCCGCCCAGAAACACCCTTTTCAGGTTTTTTGTTGTTTCAAACTCCCAGCCAGCCGTTTCCTCCATTCCGTCTTGTCGTCATTGCCGCTACTCCTCCCACACCACCTTCCAAACCCTAGCCAACCATTACTACCGCAATTCTTGGGATACACTCTAATCATTTTTGCTTTTGTTTGTTATTATATTTTTTTCCTTTCAAGTACGTGGATTGTAATCACATATTTATTTTCAATAATATTATTTAATTTTTTCCAATTAGGGTTAACTCAAATATCATATACAAAAAAAATGTTGCCACATATTGCATGTTTAAACTCCAACTATTGACTATATCCTGTGATCAAGTTCAAAACAAATAAATAAATTAACTGAACAAAGCTAGAATTTAATCACCCCTCATTTATATCATAGTTAAATTTTCACACTCAAAAACAGCTCAATCCATTAAGATGGATACGTGAGTGAATGCTACAGTTCAAGGACTCTCAGTCAGTAGCCCTTATTACCACGAATCCTTGCCCTCATATCAACCTGCAAGTTTCCAATTAAAAAAAAAAACAAAACAATTATTTAATTTATTTACAAACTATATCTAACCAACAACTAAAACAAAATAAGACAATAAATGGATCATAGTATGAACATGACTTAGGCTAATCATATCATAATTCATCATTTTAGTATGTACTAAATATATCAATCTTCAAAAGCAATTCCAAAGCATGAAACTTACTCATCATCCGCGAATATACGTTTTGTATGCACAACGAGATGTAGCTCATAAGTCTACAACTTTATGTGATGAAAAGGAGCCTAACTCAATACTAATCAGTACAATGGGGTGTAGCTCATGCATTTATTATTATCTGCGGCAGATGAAAAGGCTAAGAGCATCAACACGCAAATACTTTTAACATCCTCTTCTAATATTATAAGGGGTGTTCAATCTTCCAACTTATAATATCAACATCTAAGAAACACTACATATAATAGCATATGATTTGCTTAAACAACTAAAGCATAACATGGTGATGTAATTATCATCTTTCTCTCTTAATGGGTAGATACACATCAATAAATTTTTAGCTTCAAGATACACTCCAACTCTAGTAAAAAAGAAGTACTTGCATACTTTATAATAACTTCAAATATTTATACATTGCAATTTTCCACCACCTTTAGCTTGAGATTGATAATTTTGAATCAATTGACCATACGCAGGCCCAAGCCTATTAACTAGGGCGGCCTAGTGTGCTCTAGTTTAGGAGAAATGAGCGCAAAGGGGCTATTTTGATCCATTTAGACTAGGAATGACCAAAAGCTTTAACAAAGGGTTTTAAATACGTGAGTCCCTAGGGTCCTAGTGTATGTGTGGATGATTCCTAGGTGGTTAAATCCATGGGGATAAGCTTTAAGTTCGCCCAATTTTAGTGTATTGGACTAGGTTAACCACAAAGCTGACCATGAGGTTATGGGTCTCCTAGAACTCAGGCTAGGTTGAAATGAAATATGGCTACAAAAGCTTAGGTCTCGCAATCTGTCCTAACGAATTTGGGTTGGAATTAACCAAGTAATTGGTTAGGCCTAGACTAGGATTAAGATTTCACCAGAAGCTCTTGCTCCCAAGCTAGGTCTTGGGTAAGCTTTATGAGTGATAAAGTCGATTAGGCTTAATGTTGTGAGAGTCGAACATCAAGCATTCGCCCGAGTGTCGTGAATTGAATACACAAATCCTGACCCCCTTCCTGCAACTTCCATGCTTCACGGAGCAAAAATCTCTCAATTCCCTTTCCTTTTTGGCTTACCGTCATCCAGAAATTGCCACAACACAATTTTTTATGTTAAATTTTTTTTTTCCCCACTCAACCTTGACACCTCTCTCCTCTATTTATTAGCAACGTAAGTGTTAGGGCATCACACACACACTCTCTCCCTCCTCCTCTTACAAACACCAAATTCTCTTGAGCAACTCCTCTCCTCCTCCCAAGCTCTGGTTGAAGCCTATTTCCTCGTCTTACACGGTAACACCCATCAAGAGTCGAACCCCTTTCTTCCTCCTTCCTCTGCAGATTGGTCGCGTGAGCCCCTCCTTCCTTTAATTCATTTTTTTTTCGATTTTAAAAGAATTTTTTAATATATAGTAAATTATTTGATTATTTTGATACACTAAGGTTGAGATGGCTCTAATTAGATTCATACTTTCTCGCTCTTCTCAGGTAAGTAACTGTTATTTGTTGAGGAATAAAAGAAAGCTTCATAGTTAGAGATGTTATCTTTACTCCTTATATTAAATTTATAGTTACTTTGTAGGATTATCAATCCAACAAATTTTGCTTCAATTTGTTTTTTTCGCACTTAGTTTAGGATTCATTTATTGCTCATAATGAAGTAATTAACTATATTTTATTGTTACACAACTCCTTGCATATTTGCTTATCATATAACTATAATGTTTTCTTTTCTGAGAATTTAATCTTATGGATTGCAATTAGATTTCTCACATATTATGATCATACTTGAAATAGTAAATATGTTGGTCATGTTATTTGAATAAAATTCCATTGAAAAATTGGTCAATGTATTTATATGTGTGATGACTTACAAGTTACTGGAGCTTTTTTAAATATTGGCTAGTCGAGCCGACGGACTCACAGAGTGATTGCATTGTGTTTCAATGATTTCATATTTCATTAAATGGATCGAGTATGTTCATATTATGTTGATTTCAATTTCAACCTTTATAGTGTCACACATGCACTCATACAGACACAGTGAATCATCCATTTTGTTATTCATACTTCATGTACGCTCGCGCGCGCGCAGTGAATCATCTAATTTGTTATTCATACACCATGTGCGTGCACGCAAACACAAAAATAGTGAATTGTCCATTTTGTTATTCATACTCCATGTACACACACACGCACATAGTGAATTGTCCATTTTGTTGTTCATACTCCATGTCATAATTCCTTGCTTTTATGTATGGTCGGTTCCATTCAACCATTTGCAAGACCGTCTCCAAAGAAGCAAACATCAAAGTTCTAAATTTCTTTTTGATATTTTCAATTTTTACATTATTTATTTTATTTTTTTTTTAGGTTTTGAGTAGTTATTTCCTATTATCAGTTTAGTTTTGCTTCAGTCAATTACTTTTCTTTTAGTTGTAATATTTGGACTCTTATTTATAGAATAAAATTTATATTTTCTTACTTAATTTCAATATTGTTAGTATAATTTTTTCTCTTGAGAATACAAAAGAAGTTCCATTCATTTTATCATGCCTTAAGTTGTCAGCGTGTACCGCCTCCCAAACCCAATGTGTGACCAATGTACTCATTCTTTAGATAATATGATTTCAATAATGTATATAATATATTGAATATAATCAACTATTCTCCCAACTTGGAAGATCATCAAAATAAGTTTGATCGCCTAAAAGGTATATTCATAGATGGCCTCTTTGAAAAAAAAAACAATTACTTTGATAGTAAAATTGCGAGCATCATATCATATGATAAGAGACAAAATTGTCATTCGTCATTATAAATCATACCATGAAATAAAAGTATTCTAATTACATATACATAATTACAAAGTTCCTCACAACAGGTAATTTTATTCCCTTAAAATATTTGCCACTTAATTGAATATTTTTAGTGTCTAACCAAAATTGCAACTTCATTCCATAATGTACTCAAGACAAAAAATATATATTGCTAATATCTCATATAATCTTTATCACTATCAAAACTTAAACTTATAGGAGATAATTAATCATGGAGAAGTGTTTAATTCCAAATACACTTCAAAAAATGATAGTGATTGTCTAGCTTTGGCATAATTGCATATAACAACCAAAACATATTTTCCTCGAAAAGTTATTTTTCTTCACTATTAACTTTTAATTACTTGAATAGAATTCATATCAACCACTTTCTTTTCTCTCTCTCCAAAGAACGTCTCTTGGAACCTTATCTTAAGCTTTTTCTAAATCAATAAAAATTATATGTAGATCCTCCTTACTCTCTTTGTACTTCTCCATCAAAATTCTCAATAAATGTATACTTTCCATGATAGACTCATTTTTTAGATATTATGATATCATTCAATTTCAACAATATATAACAGATTGAATATAATCAACTCTTCTCCCAATTTGGAAGATCATCAAAATAAGTTTGATCCCTAAAAGGTATATTCATAGATGACCTCTTTGAAAAAAAAACAATTATTTTGGTTGTAAACTTGAGGGTTTCATATCATATAATAAGAGACAAAATTGTCATTCGCCATTATAACTCATACCATGAAATAATATTCTAATTACATATACACAATTATAAAGTTCCTCACAACAGGTTATTTTATTAACTTAAAATATCTGAAACTTAACTGGATATTTTTAGTGCCTAACCAAAATTGCAACTTCATTCCATAAGCTCCTCAAGACAAAAAATATATATTGCTAATTTCATATATAATCTTTATCACTACCAAAACTTAAAACTTATAGGAGATAATTAATAATGGAGATGTGTTTAATTCCAAATACAATTCAAAAAATGTAGTGATGTCTAGCTTTGGCATAATAGCCTATAACAACCAAAACTTATTTTCCTCTAAAAATAATTTTTCTTCACTATTAACTTTTAATGGCTTGAATATAAATCATAGCAACACATTTCTTTTCTAGAGCTCTCCAAAGAACGTCTCTTGGAACCTTATTGTAAACTTATTCTAAATCAATAAAAATCATACGTAGATCCGCCTTACTCTCTTTGTACTTCTCCATCAAACCTCTCAATAAATGTATAGTTTCCATGGTAGACTTGCATAAATCCAAACTGATTATGAGAAAGAATTTATAATTCCATAGATGTAAATTTCTTTGAACATTATTCTTACTACTAAAAATTCAAATTTCCAAATTTCCGAGGAAGAAATTCAAGAATAAGAATTTCCAATATTAGACTTATTTGATCATCCACTATACTTTCTCATCAAACACGAGGTCAATAAAAATTCCTCATGATCTCTCACTCAACCTATAAAAGCCTCTCCAAAGCCGTAAACTTTCTCATCTCCATTTTAATATTTTCAACCTACAAAATTCAAACCAGAACAGCAAAATCCCTCATCACCTTATCAAAACGCAAAATTTATGCAGAAATGAGCTTCATATTTATACTAGGAGTGAAAAAATCTATGAAAGAGAGCTATTAAAAAAATGTCCGGTACATCCAATAACTTGAGCCTAGTTCAATGACCATTTTAGCATGAACAAGTGAAAATAAATTCATGCATGATGAAGCTAATCTCCATTTTTCTAATGCATTAGGAAAAAGGCAAAATCATGAACAAAACACCCAATTTATAATTCATGGCCTATGAAAAGCTTTAATTTAACTTTGTAATGTCTTCACGTCTCTTGATAAAATACGTATTATAAAGAATGTCATAAACCTCTCAAGCCTCCAAATGGAAAAACTCGGACCTTGGAAAAAAGCGTCCATGAAACGGTTTTGTACTTACCAAAAAAAAATTGATTTAATAAAAATGAATTTTACAATCATAGAACATAAATAGACCAACTTATTACAAAACAATATACACAATCATATGGCAATAACCATTGATTAGGTTTTTCTCTCTTTGTCGGTAAATTTGGATGTTCTCTACAATAAGCTGACAAGAAAAATAGTTTTCTTAATGGGGACCTTAAGGATGAGGCATATGGGGATATCTCACAGGATTGAAAAATCAAAAAAACACTTATAAAGTATGTAAAATCAAAAAAGCCCTATGCATCCTCAAATAATCCACTCATGGTATATTCAATGCCAAATTGATCACATTGTCTTTATCAAGTGCTGGCCTAGCAGAAAGCAGCAATCATGATAGTGTATGCAGATAATATTTTATAGACAGGTAACTTTAAAAATAAGATAAATAATTAAAATGCTTTCTAAAAAAATAATTTAAAATAAAAGGATTAAGAAATCTAAAATACTTTCTTGTATAGAAATTCCACAATCAAAATAAGGTAGTATTATTTCTCAAATAAAATATATTCTTGGTCTACTTTAAGGGAAAAAAATTTGTCAGTAAGCTTACAAAAACTATAAGGGAACCAGCAAAAAAAAATGAGAAAACTACTACAGCACGCCTATTAATAAAACTTGGAATCAATGTCTTGTGCGCCAACTCACTGCTTATGTCTCACCCATCCTCTTATTGAGTTTCTTGTTCAGGTTATAAGATAAAAAATGAATAAACTCCCACATAGAAGCTATTAACAGCAATATTAAAAAACTCAAGATGACACCAGAGATAGCCATGATATATAAAAGCTCATCCAATATGGAATGAAAATTTTCAAAAAAATTATTAGGCAAGAGGCAAGTCAAACCGAAGAACAATCTCGATTTATTGTACT
>JXCR01010779.1:81108-97510 GCA_002079205.1 Phalaenopsis hybrid cultivar | reverse complement strand
TCGCAGATTTGGAGCCATGAGATGGAGCGAAGGAATCGAGAGCGAACTCGAGCAACAACACTTAGTGTGACATCTGTATGGTTGGAAAGAATGAAAGGTGGGTTCGAGCGAAGGAGCTTAGAGCGGATTAGAGAGACAACATCTGAAGAGAAATGCGTGAAATTTCGAGGCTTGAAAGGAGCAACAAAAGATGGAATGGGACGATGTGCAATTCAGGACTGGAGAAAATTGATTTGAAGTATTTCGGCCTAGAATAGGGAACCATGGTGGGTGGGACCTCGGTAGAGGGTTGGATCCAACAACGCCAGTACCTTTGCTGCAGCAGCCTTTGAGTTTGAAGGCAATTCAGAAGCCTATGAGGACAGACGAGCTGATTATGGAGCAAAAAGAAGGAAAATCATTATGGTCAAGGAAAGGAACCCAACCCCCACTTCACGGGTTTGGTCAAGGAAATTGATAATGAGACTCACGAAAAAGAAAGTTTAAGAAATGCCTATGGTTGGATTTATCTCTTTAAGAGATACAAATGATGGGAGCAGCCCTGTGTTTGGAAGGAAATGCTCTAGCAGAGTATCAATAGAGAGAACAACATCAACCAATCAGGATATATGAAGAACTCAAGGACCGATTATTGGAGCATTTCTGAACCAAATGGGAAGTAGATGTACAAGAGCAGTTTTATGCATTGGTCCAAAAGGCCCGTCATGGATTATATGGAGAAATTTAAGATGTTATAAGGCCGTTTGAAGAGATATCAGAAGAAGTGTTGGAAGAAAACTTCATGAAATGGTTGAAGCCAAAAATTTGAGCAGCACTTCGTCCGCTGAGGTGGTGAGGATTTTGGAATATTATAGAATTAGTGTAGTTGGTTGAAAATAAAAATGCAATGGAACCAGCTAATAGGAGCAGCACAAGTGGAGAGTCATATCAAAATACTATAACCACGACGATACCAAAAACTCAAATAGTGAGATTCCAAAGGCTTAACAGAACAAGAGTGATGGGTCATAACCAGGGGCGACATTCAAACACCTTATAGAGAAAAATATTCAAAAGAAGCCAACCAAGGGATTATGTTTTCAGTGTGATGACACGATTGCCATAGGACACAGTTGCAGGTATCGAACCTTATAGGTTCTCACAGCGTGTGATGAGGAGCAGGTAGGTGATGAAGAACAAAGAAAGTTGTGGTGGAGGAGGAACACCCTCACTTAGATGTGGCAGAAGTCTCATTGAACTCAATGGCAAGCTTAACACCGTACCATTCTATAAAACTTTAGGGACAAATAGGAGATCAGGACATAGTGGTGTTGTTAGATAGTAGGGCCATCCACAACTTTATCTCTACTTAGATCAAAGATCAGGACATAGTGGTCTTGGTAGATAGTGGGGTCACCTACAACTTCATCTCTACTTAAGTGGTGAAGCAATTTGGGCTTGAGATGGTTAACAAAAAAAAAAATTAGAGTCATGATGAGGACAAAACAAGTGGAAAAGAGTAGAGGAGTTTGAAAATGGATGATTATTTTAACACTACAAGATATTCAGGTGATAGAAAATTTACTTCTTTTGGATTTAGGGAGTACTTAAGTGATATTGGGTGTGAAATTGTTGCAGTATTTAAGGGAGACTAAGATAAATTAAGAACTCATGACAATGGAATTCTAAGAGAGAGACGAGATGGTGGTTCTCCGTGACGACGCTAGTTTGTGCAAGACCTTGGTACCACTCAAGACTATGGTTAGGGCAATACAAGACACATGAATGAGATTCTTGATCGAGTTGCATAGCATGTAAGAGACAAAAGATACGAAATTGGCAAAGATTTTGATGTAGATACGACAACTCCTACAACACATTACATAAGTTTTCCAGTTGTCATGCGAATTGTCGCCTCGGAAGGAACATAAGCATGTAACAACCCTGAGACCGAGGATTTCTTCCATCAGTGTGTGCCCATACCGCTATCCTTAGGTACAATATGACGTGATCAAGAGAATGATCTGATAGATGTTGGAGGTCGAGACCATACAACCTAGTGTGAGCCCCTTCTCTAGCCTAGCCTTGCTAGTGAAGAAGAAGGTGGGAGTTGGTGTTTGTGTGGATTATAAGACAGTGAATAAGGAAATGGTACCTGATAAATTTTTAATCTCGGTGACCGATGAACTACTAGACGAGTTGTTTAGGGCTAAAGATAATCTCCAAGATTGACATGACATCAAAATACCATCAAATTCAAATGTGACCGACAAATGTGCGTAAAATTATATTTTGAACTCATGAGGGGCAATATGAATTTCTGGTTAAATGTAGAGAATAAGCAAATTACGATACTACGTTGGAGTAGGGGTGCAAACAAATCGAACACGAACGAAAAAAGCTTGTGTTTGTGTTCGGTTCGTTTGAAATAAGCTCCTGTTTAAAATTGTTCATGAAGTTACTGTTCACGTTCGGTTTGATTTGTTTGAAATATGTTTGAAATGTTTAAAATATTTGAAATGTTCGAATTGTCTGAATTGTTCGAATTATTTGAATTTTTTGAATTATTTGGAATCTTACAAATTTATTTTTAATGATTGAATTGTTCAAAATTTTTACAAAACTTAAACTTATATGAAATTAATGCTTAAACTTATATGAATTACAGCACAAATGCACAATAGCCGAAATACAGCTCACAACAAAATCATAATATCATATCTCATCCATAAAAAAATCAGATGAGGCAATATGCGAGATTTCACTCCCAAAAACTTCAAAAACTAGGTTTCACTCAAATAAACTGAATAAATCTAAAAGAAATATAAGAAAATTTAAGCTAAGAGGTGAACCTGAAGATAAATATAAAATTATAGGATTTAATATAAGCTAAGAAGCGAATCTGAAGATCAAATTATAATTTATAAGATTTAATTTTTTTTCAAACATGATAAATTTTTAAAGTTTTTTAGAATATATAATTATTTTTAAAATATAATGAAATTTTTTATATAGAATTATTTTAAATTATATTTAGAACAATAACGATTCGAACAAGATTGAACAATTGGCTGTTCGTGTTTGGTTTGTTTATAAACCGAACGAAAAAAAATTATTCGTGTTTGTCTCGTTTGCTTATCGAACGAATTAAACACGAACTTCCTAGCGAGCTGTGAACATGAACTATTAGCGAACAACGAGCTTTTTTGACAGCCCTACGTGGGAGCCATAAGACTTAGTCCGACAACAGTTTCATTTCTTCCACCTTGAAAACAATATGTCTTTTTGGGAGATGAGTAATTTTAAATTGGTGCCCACGACACCGTTCACTTTGTGCTCCACTAAGTCTACATTAAGTCCGCCAAATAAGTTGAAAACTTGTGCTATGCACAAGACTAAAAGGAAAATTTAGTCATTTGTTGGTTATTATTGTTAGGTATAAATAGGGATTAATTTTTTTAGAGTTAGGTTATGTGATGCGTGTGACTGTAGTATTGATTCTAGGGTTAGGGTTTAAGAGAGATAGCCTACCTCTCAGATTGCAGGTGTGTATCTTTTTATATATTCGGGACAGTATTGTTTTGTTTTGGTACCAATATAATACAATGTATTATTTATGCCCTAATCGCTACAAAACTTTGTCTCATTCCTTTTAGAATTAATCAATTGTTAAGCTCCCATAAGTTTGAATGATTTTAAAGTCAATTGGAGATGAAATTTGCACAATAATTTTAAGGAAAAATACAAATACGGAAAAAAAGATGCAAGACATTCTAAGGATAGGCAATAATTTCAACTACTAGGCTATGAGATACACCAGACTGCTTACAATTGAATGCCCATCATTATCATTATGCATATACTACAAGGTATAATTTAGCATGAGAAAACTTTGACATGTGTAAGCATTTTAAAATAAAAGTAGCAACCAAATTTGCAAAAAAATATCATCAATATGAAATGAGTTGCTTTACTTTGGCTAAGTACTTAGCAATGGTTTCATCTAATATTGCTAAAGTCTATGGATGATCAATTAGTCTGCCATATAAACAACACAAGCATCTAAAATCCATTTGAAGTGAAAGTATTTGCATCATATGCTATCCTGGTAGCGCTGTGCTTCCTGTAGCCAACACATTTACATCTGAAATATATCAATTGGATGTCTCACAAATCAAAGAACTATAGCTCTTAATAATCTTGAGTTAACCAATGAGATATGTAATTACAAATCAAACTTGCCCTCAGCAGTCATCCCAATCACTTTTTGTCTGCCCTTTGAATCTTGCTTCGCAAGTTTGCAACGCAATCCAATGTAAATGTCAGATTATAACCATCCCAATAGTTCTGTTCATTCATTTTACAACTGAGTTTTTGACATAATTCTCTTCCATCCTCAGTCAGGCAATAAAATTGTTGAATTTCATTAATTAACAGATTAACAGGCTAGAAAAAGTTTACAGAATACTTTAAAAATGATCAAATAAGCAGTAATCATAAAATGACACAAAAAAAAAAAAAACAATTAAAAAAAAGGAACAAAACCCATCTAAACATCTCCAGCTAACACAAACCAACCCTTTTTTAAATTTTAAACCTATATGGTCAACACCCAGTTGAGATAATGATTTGATTGAATATTTAAAAGCAAACTGAACCAAGAAGCTATCAACCAAAAGAAAAAATAATTATATTTAGCTGAATTGCCAACATCCCACCAAACTGCTTAACTTCAGAACAGGTACAACGTGCAGCATCAAATCAATTGAGAGATGACTATCTCTTCGTCTAAATAATGCCTAATATTAGAATTGGTGGGTCAGTTTTTTTTTTTCTGAAATTTAAAAGAAATATAACTGGCATCTTCTTTTTTTTTTCCAACTTAAATCATCAAACTCAATCTAATCACTCATCTCAAAAGCTTGAGGTCAGATCTATAATTTTTTTTCATTGCAGCTCATTTGAATAACTTTTAGTTCATTTTACACCAGCTTTTTTACACAAAGTCTCGAGCAACCTTCCTCATCCATCCTTAGACTGGCATACAAAACTGTAGAATTTCATTAGCAAATAAAGATACTAGAAAAGGTCTAAGAATTCAATTAAAAATGCCAAAAATAAGCAATATGCATAAAGACCCTCTCTCTCTAACTATAGAAACAATCCACCTCTAACTCTCTCTGGCTAATCAGACCAATTCTTTGCCAATTTTCAAATCTCTAGTAGTCAACATTCATCAGAATGAAAACTGGTTTGATAGGGGTTTTTTGAAAGCTAACTGAATCAAGATACAATGCAACAAAGAGTCAAAAGAAAGAGAGTTAGATGGAAAGTTTCTTCCTGTCAACATCTCACCAAACTACTTAAAGCTCAAGTTAGATGAAAAGTTTCCTGTGTCCAACATCCCAATAAACTACATAAAGTTCAAAACAGAGAACTTGCAGCATCAAAACTCCTTGAGGGCATAATTATAAGAATAATACAAGAATGATAGAACCAATAAGAAAATCAATAAAAAAATATCATCTTTCAAACATGCATTAAATATACACTAATTAATTAATTTAAATAGAAAGAAAGTGAGAGCACAGGCCTCATTGGTGAGGGCAGGTACGGGGAGAGAAATGAAATGCGTTTTTGGTATAAAGTTTCTCCAATACTCCAATCGGCATTGAAATCTCCGGACATACCATGGCTAATTTCTCCGACTATCCCATCACTGATTTCTCCATCTCTCCAGCAACAAATCTTTCCTGCATTAGATTAAAATGAATCTTTTAACAGGTGGTAGGATTTTTTTTAAGTAAATTTAGAAGCAAATTTTTAATATTAATATAAATTTTAATGAGCAATGGGAATGTCTGGCTACAGGAAGTATTTAACTCAGATTGAATTTAGAAAATTGTATAAATTTAAATTTAAGGGATGTTTGGTAGCAGAGTTTGTGCAGGATTTGACTTAAATATTGTCAGACAGTGAAGATGCCAACCTTTAAATCTTAAAGAATGTTAAGTCCCGTTTTTTGCACCTTTAGGAGCAGTTTGGTAGCAGGATTTGAACGGGTTTTAAGCAGAATTTGAACTAAATCCTGCCAAACAGTAAAAATGACATCTTTAAATCCTACAGGTTCTTAAATCCCGTTTTTCGCCCATTTTTCCATAAATCAAAGATTTAGTAAATCCTGCTGGAAGCCGCAAAGGGTAGTGGGAGGAAGGAGGAGGAAGACGAGGGTTACCTTTCTCAATGGTCTCGATAGGAGCGAAACGTAAGGAGAAGAGAGATGGAGTTCGGAGGTCTTTCTACGCCGCGATCCCGTCGTTGTCTTCCTAGCTAGCACTAATCTATTTCGCGGATTCGATTACGAGACGCTGGTGTAGGGCGAAACCAAGAGATGGAATAGGCTTAAGGCTTTAATTTATTTTTAGATTGATTTTAATTAATTTAATTGATTAATAAATAATAATAATAATAATTAATTAATATTAAATTAATAGCCCGGCAGAATAACACCAATAAGTTCCCAAATAACTACATAATAACCCTTCAATAATATTTTAATAACCCCGTATAATAATTTCAATAATCACTTAAATAATGTCACAATAACCCCTAACAACACAATCCGGTGAATCACTTTCATAACTTTCATGGTTTCACTTCAAAAAAGGTTCGGATAAGGTAAAGTGTAAAAAATTTATTTTAAATATTTTATGAAGTGCGCCCATGTAGCACTAGTTGCGATACATTATTAAAAAAGCCCAAAGCTTTATACCCTGCTGATCCTAGTAATTGTTCTAAGAAGTACAGTATAAATCATCCTACCTTCTCAAATAGACTGATATGTTGCAATAAAAAAAAAAAGGAAATCAGTATTATTATATAAAAGGCACATAGACCATAGCTCATCAATTATGAGAAAGCGAGGCAGACATTTGACATTCAAACCGGTTGGTCCATAAGTTGATTTGTACAACAACTTTAATTTACGTCAGGAAAGAAATGACAAGGAAGGGGAGATCTCGATTTATATTCATAACCGACAAAGCAACTAGAGATTAGAAAGGAAAATATTTCACCAGAAATTCTGATCCAGAATGAATTTTAATTCTCTATGGGAATATTTTATTTTAAGCATAATATAATTTTTTTTTATTATATCTATATTATATTCATATTAAATTAAATTTAAAATTTGGTGAAGTTAGCTGACCCAATTTCTTTTCATAAATAAATCATCGTATTTCATGTAGCATGGAAAAAATAATATAAAATAATGACCAATTTATCATCTGAAATAAGCTCAAATATCCAAGCTGGACATTATTCATTATAGGTCCATAACTTCAACCATAGTTTCATCTATAAAAATACAGCCTTTGTCAAAGCAACATCACTCGTTATATTTCCGCATTCCCACTCTCTTAAATAGCTATTAAATGAAAATTAAAACGCACTTATTTCCAAAGCACTGATCACCACAATATGAAGCCACTGAACCAATTTTGTTTTTCCAATCAACACAAAATGGACTCCACGGAGATTCTCATCTCCTGCAAATAGTCCCCTGTTTGCCGGCGCTCTGTTTCCGGCGATCGCTGCGGCGGTCTTTGAGTTCCAGCAGCCACCCTTTCGCCGGAGAAAGCTCTTCCTTGGTTGTTTGCGGATGAACTGGCGCGCCTACATCGATCCATGGAGGTGATGAGGGCATCTTCAGGATGAAGAAGCTCGTAGATTAGTAGAACAAGAGAGGCCATTAGAGACCGAGATGGAAATTTTCAGGAATTTTATTGATTGCGGGGTTTGGGACGAATGAGGGATTTCGGGTGCTCTTCGGTATAAATAGCAGAGCAGAGGCTGTTTTACAGACAGGAGTGGTCCATGGGGAAGGAAATTTGCGTTTTGAGGTGCAGCCATGTGTCGATTGGAAGATTTATATACATGCCAATCAATTGTTATGCATTTACATATCTAACATGTCAATTTCAATTTTTATATATGTGCCAATGCATTTATTCATGAAAAGATGTATTTTGCTTGGTAGATGTTAGAATAGTGGTTTTTTTCTTAAAATTGTTGTTTGTGTATGGCAGGAAGCAATTACTCGAGCTTGTTGGGGCTTGAGTCCACTACAGTGGCCTTAGTGGGCTATTTTCTAACCCATGCCAACTGAGAAGACAAGCCTAGAAAAATGACATAGGAGATCGATCAAAGTTATCGAGCATTCAAAATAAGGATAGGTTGAATACGGAAGACATTGCTGGGCGCCGGCTGAACATGGCCAATTGCTGCAGCCTCTATCGTGGTTGTCGCCGCCATGATCACTACGATACTATAGTTAGACCCTTGTGTTTTTGATTGTTATCGGCAGTTCATCGTTGAATGGTTACACTACTTCCGTTGTTGGATCACAGTTGCCTAACGACCATTGCCATCAATGAAATTAAATCGAGCTCCCTATCATACACCCCCCTACTGTCAGTTTTTCATCAACGCGGTTGGATCGTTATAACTTTCCCAATGTTTTCTCTTAGTTTTGTCGTATTATTTTATGTTTGCAAGTGCGGACAAAGTTTTGTAATATATATCTGAATAGTGAAAATCATTTCAATTGGGCTACACCCCATGTTTTTTTCTCTTTCGGGTTTCCACATGAACCCCATAATGTCTATTCCATTAACTTTTATTTCATTTGTACGTGTATGTTGGATTTTCATACAAGACTACCAAGTAAGTATATTTTCACCGCCGAAAATTAATTCTTTAGCACACAACAACTCTCATGAATATTAAATATATTATTAATTTATCTCAGTAAGCAGAACTTGCGTAATCTTCTAAAATATAGAATCGACAAAAAGATATATTTTAAATATCATCCAAGATTCCTCAATAGTGATTTAATCATTTATCTATTAGTGCTCCAGACAACATTAAATGATTATTAAAAAAAAAGGATGTCAAGAGAATTTTATATAATAGAATTGGTAGAAAAGAAATATTCTAGAGATTAATATTTTATGTAAAGAAAATGTACCTATCATGATATAATTTGCATTTAACATGATATTTATTTATCTCGAAGGATTCCTCCAAATTATGTAAATGAATGCAATAAGGTAGTGACTAATAGATCTCACATTTATGAGACATTAGGCTCGCCAAGAAGCTTAATTGCACTGTAGACAAAAAATGTTTAGAAGATATTCTAAGTCAAAATGTTCTTCATATCGATATGTTACCGAATAGCACGGGTAAAACAAAATGGGTAGGGATATCCTGATTTTAAATGTGTCTAGATAGGCTTAAGAAAATCAAGTTTATTTTGAGATTAATATAACATATAACAATTTTGAATTGTACTAAATTCAAATCAAATCAAATAATTTTTAGGTGCATCGTGTTATAATTTGTATCTTTTGAATCTAAATAAGTCGGGGAGACTTGCCTGAGGAATAGAGTATTGAATGATGGGAGAGAGAGAGAGGGAGAGCAATATCATAGTAATGAATAGTAAATTTGTGCAACCTTTATTCATACAATGGACCCTCAAATTATAGAGATGGGTCATTGTACAATTACTTATTGTACCCCTAAAGTTTGTAGGTATGACGGGGGTGTTTTGGTCCATACATAAAAATGACACATGGGGCCCATAGATTTAGCCGGGCGGCCTTCTGACCAGTGGTCGTTAGGCCAGACTACGAATAGGCAGGCGACTATGAGGCTGGCCGTCGTCAAGCCGGCTGACCGTGAGACCAGGAGACCATCAAGTCGGGTGGCTGCGAGGCCTAGTGGCCTTTAGGCCAGACAGCTGTGAGTTCTTTAAAGTCAGAGAGACTTATAAAAAATATAAAAATAAATTTTTGAAATAAAAATATATTTTTTATTTAGCTATTCATTAAAATCAACTAAAATTTGTAAAAATTAAAATGTAATTCCTAAATTAACAAAAATTATTTCTAGAGTTCTCTCATCTAGGTAAACCTCCTAAAAATTTCCTAAGGACATAAGGTATGTTTTAGTTGGTTAAATTAATTAACAATGAAAATTTCTATTTTTGAGCGAAAATATTTATTCAAAATTAAATAAAAATCTGAAAAAATCTAAATTCTTCTCTGATATTTTAATTAACCAATGAGTAGGGTAGCAGTAAAGTTTCAAAGTCACTTGAGTTAGATTAAGAGAATTATGAAGTGGAAAGTCTTATGGGTAAAATGGTAATTATGAAATTTTGAACTTTAATTAAGATTTAGGTCAAAACCAGAAGACAAATGGGTAATATTGATCATAAATACCTCTCTTAAATTATTAAAACATAAAGGGTTAAAGGGTAGAAAACAATTCATGTTATTTAATATAAAAGGGTAAACATGTAGTTTTGTTAAATTATTANAGATGGAGTTCGGAGGTCTTTCTACGCCGCGATTCCGTCTCTGTCTTCCCAGCTAGCTCTAATCTGTTTCACGGATTGGTGTTGGGAGAAGCCAAGAGATGGAGATAGGCTTAAGGCTTTAATTTATTTTTAAATTAAATTAATTTAATTTAATTGATTAAAAAATAATAAGTAATTAATTAATATTAAATTAATAATCCCAAACAGAATAACCTAATAAGTCCCCAAATAAAGACATAATAACCCTTCAATAATATTTTAATAAATCGGTATAATAATTTTAATAATCACTTAAATAACGTCACAATAACCCCTAACAACATAGCCCGTTGAATCGCTTTCATAACTTTCATGAATTCACTTCAAAAAGGTCCGAACAAGATAAAGTGTAAAAAAATTTATTTTTAAATATTTTATGAAGTACGCTGTAGCACTCGTTGCGATATATTATCAGAGTCGGCATACAAAGTTTAGGTGAAAAAAGCCCAAAGCTTTGTACCCTGCTGATCCTAGTAATTGTTCTAAGAAGTACAGTATAAGTCATCCTACTTTCTCAAATAGACAATGATATATTGCAATAGAAAAAAGGAAATCAGTCTTATTATATAAAAGGCACATAGACAATAGCTCATCAATTATGAGAAAGCGAGGCAGACATTTGACATTCAAACCGGTTGGTCCATAATTTGATTTGTACAACAACTCTAATTTACGCNTTCTCAAATAGACAATGATATATTGCAATAGAAAAAAGGAAATCAGTCTTATTATATAAAAGGCACATAGACCATGGCTCATCAATTATGAGAAAGCGAGACAGACATTTGACATTCAAACCGGTTGGTCCATAAGTTGATTTGTACAACAACTTTAATTTTCGTCAGGAAAGAAATAACAAGGAAGGGGAGGTCTAGATTTATATTCATAACCGACAAGCAACTAGAGATTAGAAAGGAAAATATTTCACCAGAAATTCTGATCCAGAATGAATTTTAATTCTCTATGGGAATATTTTATTTTAAGCATAATATAAATTTTTTTATTATATCTATATTATATTCATATTAAAATAAATTTGAAATTTGGTGAAGATAGCTGGCCCAATTTCTTTTCATAAATAAATCATCGTATTTCATGTAGCATGGGAAAAATAATATAAAATAATGACCAATTTATCATCTGAAATGAGTTCAAATATCCAAGCTGGACATTATTCATTATAGGTCCATAACTTCAACCATAGTTTCATCCATCAAAATACAGCCTTTGTCAAAGCAACATCACTCGTTATATTTATGCATTCCCACTCTCTTAAGTAGCTATTAAATGACAATTAAAACTCACTTATTTCCAAAGCACTGATCACCACAATATAAAGCCACTGAACCAATTTTGTTTTTCCAATCAACACAAAAAGGACTCCACGGAGACTCTCATCTCCTGCAAATAGTCCCCTGTTTCCCGGCGCTCTGTTTCTANTAAATGACAATTAAAACTCACTTATTTCCAAAGCACTGATCACCACAATATAAAGCCACTGAACCAATTTTGATTTCCAATCAACACAAAATGGACTCTACGGAGACTCTCATCTCCTGCAAATAGTCCCTTGTTTCCCGGCGCTCTGTTTCCGGCGATCGCTGCGGCGGTGGTTGAGTTCCAGCAGCCACCCTTTCGCCCGAGAAAGCTCTTCCTTGGTTGTTTGCGGATGAACTGGCGGGCCTACATCGATCCATGGAGGTGATGAGGGCATCTTCAGGATGAAGAAGCTCGTAGATTAGTAGAACAAGAGAGGCCATTGGAGTCCGAGATGGAAATTTTCAGGAATTTTATTGATTGCGGGGTTTAGGACGAATGAGAGATTTCGGGTGCTCTTCGGTATAAATAGCAGAGCAGAGGCTGTTTTACCGACAGAAGTGGTCCAAGGGGAAGGAAATTTGCGTTTTGAGGTGCTGCCATGTGTCAATTGGAAGATTTACATACATGCCAATCAATTTTTATGCATTTACATATCTAACATGTCAATTTCAATTTTTATTTATGTGCCAATAGATTTATTCATGAAAAGATGTATTTTTGCTTGGTATATGTTAGGATAGTGTTTTTTTTCTTAAAATTGTTGTTTGTGTATGACAGGAAGCAATTACTCGAGCTTGTAGGGGCTTGAGTCCACTACAGTGGCCTTAGTGGGCTATTTTCTAACCCATGCCAACTGAGAAGACAAGCCTAGAAAAATGACATAGGAGATTGATCAAAGTTATCGAACATTAAGGATAGGTTGAATACGGAAAACATTGCTGGGGGCCGGCTGAACATGGCCAAATGCTGCAGCCTCTATCATGGTTGTCACCGCCACGGTCACTACGACACTACAGTTAAACCTTTGTGTTTTTTGTTGTTATCGTCAGTTCATCGTTGAATGGTTACACTACTTCCGTTGTTTGATCACAGTTGCCTAACGATCATACACCCCCCTACTATCAGTTTTTCATCAACGCGGTTGGATCGTTGTAACTTTCCCAATGTTTTCTCTTATTTTTATAGTATTATTTTATGTTATGCAAGTGCAGACAAAGTCTTATAATATATATATCTGAATAGTGGAATCATTGTGTTTTTTTCTCTTTCGGGTTTCCACATGAACCTCATAATGTCTATTCCATTAATTTTTATTTCATTTGTATGTGTATGTTAGATTTTCATACAACGCTACCAAGTAAGTATATTTTTACCGCCGAAACTCAATTATTTACCACACAACAACTCTCATGAATATTAAATATATTATCAATTCATCTCAGTAAACAGAAGTTGCATAATCTTCTAAAATTTAGAATCGACAAAAAGATATATTTTAAATATCATCCAAGATTCCTCAATATTGATTTAATCATTTATCTATTAGTGCTCCAGGCAACATTAAATGATTATTAAAAAAAATTTTGTCAAGATAATTTTATATAATATAATTGGTAGAAAAGAAATNGATTCCTCAATATTGATTTAATCATTTATCTATTAGTGCTCCAGGCAACATTAAATGATTATTAAAAAAAATGTTGTCAAGATAATTTTATATAATAGGATTTGTAGAAAAGAAACTTTCTAGAGATTAATATTTTATGTAAAGGAAATGTATCTATCATGATATAATTTGCATTTAACATAATGTTTATTTATCTCGAAGGATTCCTTCAAATTATTTAAGAGAATGCAATAACGTAGGGACTAATAGATCTCACATTTATGAGACATTAGGCTCGCCAAGAAGCTTAATTGCACAATAAACAAAAGATATTTAGAAGATATCCTAGGTCAAGTTGTAATTCATATCGATATGTTGCTGAATAGAACAAGTAAAATCCTAATTTTAATTGTGTCAAGGCAGGCTTAAGAAAATCAAATTAAATCTAATAATCTTTAAACCCATCATGCTATAATTTGTATCTGTTGAATCAAAATATGTCCGGGAGACTTGACTGTTGCCATCAGTGATAACAAATCAAACTATCTGTCATACACTCCCAATTGACAGTTTTTCATCAACGCGATTCGATCGTTGCAACTTTTCCAATGTTTTCTCTTATTTTTGTAGTATTATTTTATGTCTTGCAGGTGTAGACAAATTCTTGTAATATATATCTGAAAAATAGAATCATTTCAATTGGGTTATATCTCGTGATTTTTCCTCTTTCAGGTTTTCACATCAAAACCCCCATAATGTCAGCTCCATCAGCTTTCATTTCATCTGTATGTGTATGTTGGATTTTTGTACAATACTACGGAGTTAGTATATTTTCACCACCGAAGATTCTTTAGCACCAAACAACTCTCATAAATATTAAATCAATTATTAATTTATCTCAGTAACAAGGACTCACGTAAACTTCTTAAATCTTAAATCAACAAATGGATTTATTTTAATAGTGCTCCAGACAACATTAAATGATTATTAAAAAAAACGTTGTCAAGATATTTTTATATGATATAATTGGTTGAAAAGAAATTTTCTAGAGATTAATATTTTAAATAAAGAAAACATAATATTCATTTATCTCGAAGGATTCCTCCTAATTATTTAAAAGAATTGTAATAGCATAGTGACTAATATATCTCACATTTATGAGACATTAGGCTAGCCAAGAAGCTTAATTGCACTATAAACAAAAAATGTTTAGAAGATATACTAAGTCAAAATGTTCTTCATGGCGATATGTTACCGAATAGCGCAGGTAAAACAAAATGTGTAGGGATATCCTGATTTTAAATGTGTCGAGATAGGCTTAAGAAAATCAAGTTTATTTTGAGATTAATATAACATATAGCAATTTTGAATTGTACTAAATTCAAATCAAATTAAATCAAATAATTGTTAAGTGCATCGTGTTATAATTATATCTTTTGAATCTAAATATATCTGGGAGACTTGCCTGAGGAATAGAGTATTAAATGATGGGAGAGAGAGAGGGGGAGAGCAATATCATAGTAATGAATTGTAAATTTGTGCAACATTTATTCATACAATGGACCCTCAAATTATAGAGATTGGTCATTGTACAATTACTTATTGTACCCCAAAAGTTTGTACGTATGACGGGGGTATTTTGGTCCATACATAAAAATGACCCATGGGGCCCATATATTTAGTCGGGCGGCCTTCTGACCAGATNTTCCTTTTTATGACATGATTACTTTTGTTTGCTAAAGTAAACTTAACATGTATGGAAAATTTTAGAATTTTGGTAAGAAATCTATAAAGGTCCACAGACTAGTTACTCGGATCAATGTTAGAAATTACCTTCCTTAGACTGTTAGTTTGGTGACTTTTATCAAAGTTGGATAATAAAGCACACAACCCAGCTCTGAGCTCCCACCTTTACAAAATTCTTACACTCAATATCAATTTTTTATGAGTGACTNTTTTAAATGAATTTAAATAATGAAAGTTTGTGTTTTAAAAGTTTTAAATGATTTTAAAAGCTTAAAAGGTTTTAAAGGAATGAAACTTTAATTATTTTATAAGATTTTAAATGATTTTAGAGGAATGAAAGTTTAAGTGTTTTAAAAGTTTTAAATTGGTATTAAAAGTTAAAAAGAAAAGTTCTAATTTATTTGAATCTTTAAAGTGTTTGAAAGTTTTAGTTATTTTAAAAAGTTTTTAATGTTTTAAAATTTTAAAGTGTTTTTAAAGGTTTGATAGTTTCAAGCATTTTAAAATTTTTGAAGTGCTTTAAATTTGAATATTTAATTATAATTTACNATCCTATGGCTAGACCTAGGCTACTAAAGAAGTTTTCTAGACCTCAACCAAAAGTGAGGTCAACACTCCAAAATAAAAAATTTCTTTCTTATTGGCTCTGAATGAGAAATTTTTTGGGTTCAAAAGCTGTGAAGTTACATTAATACATGTTGGAGGGAGATTATCTTCCTAGGAAAAAAAAATTTTCATCATATGATTGGTCCTCACTTGTGGTTGTCAGTCTTATGGATTTACTATATAGTCTTTTTGCCGCATCAGCTCATGTTGCTCAGATTCTTGAGGCAGAGCATACAATGGTAAGAACCTTTTCGATCCCTCCTTGATTTTCTCATTCTTAGCTACATGCGAATCTTTTTGAATCAACCTATGTTATTGGGAGCATCTTTTTATTCAGCTCAGCCATCGCGTCATCCTCGTCCTCTCCGAAGTGCCACGCGTCGTGTTCTGTTTTGGCGTTGTCAGCTGACTCAGCCTCCACGCAGCCCGTGTTCACATACTGCTCTATCGTCCGACTTCATCTCGACCGTCCACCCAATAAACATGGAAACGGATGACATCCGTTCATTGTGCCCAATCAGCTTAAAACAAGAGTTGTCCACACTAAATTGCTTTCATCTCACTTGATACTCAATCAAATTTAAGTGTTGTTTGTTCCTACACGTGCATTTAACCAAGAAGAACACTTCCACATGGTTGATCATGCATGGAAGTAAGGTTTTCTTCATAATTGCCCAAACCGAGCTCGGTTTGGGAGGAAGTGATCCATACCT
>JXCR01010779.1:56653-80830 GCA_002079205.1 Phalaenopsis hybrid cultivar | reverse complement strand
ATATATATATATATATATATATATATATATTGGGATACTACTCAAGTATACGTATCGTTATCAAGTAATATAAAACTTTTTGATTAAGAACTGAATATCGAACCTATAGGAAAAATACGCAATATGCACAAACTTTCTATTTTTAAAAAGACAATTACTTAAGTAAAATTCAATTCTTTTTTGGTATTTTTGATATTTTGACAAAATAATAAGACTTTTAAAGATAACTTGAGTTTATATAAAAGAAAAACACTTGATATGAAAATATTTTTCTTCTTATCATGAATCAGTAATAAGTACAGGATTTCTGTTGCGGAAGTATGCAAATTGTGTTGTGCTAAATCAGAAAAAACATTCTTTACCCTTACTAGAGTTGCTATAAAGAACATTGGCTAATTTAAAGTTTGAATAGTTCTGAAGATCGGCTAGGCAGAACCCTTACTAGAGATGATATAAAGAACATTGGCTAATTTAAAGTTTGAATAGTTCTGAAGACAGGCTAGGCCCTTACTAGAGATGCTATAAAGAATATTGGCTAATTTAAAGTTTGAATAGTTTTGAAGACCGACCTTACTAGAGATGCTATAAAGAACATTGGCTAATTTAAAGTTTGAATAGTTCTAAAGACCAGATAGGTAGGGAAGATACCATGTATAGGAATTCTATTGTGAAAGTATGCAAATTGTGTTGTGTCAAATAGGAGCAATAATATTCTTTACCCTTACTGTTGTGGAAGTATGCAAATTGTGTTGTGCCAAATATGAGTAATAATATTCTTTACCCTTACTAGAGATGATATAAAGAACATTGGCTAATTTAAAGTTTGAATAGTTCTGAAGACAGGCTAGGCCCTTACTAGAGATGCTATAAAGAATATTGGCTAATTTAAAGTTTGAATAGTTTTGAAGACCGACCTTACTAGAGATGCTATAAAGAACATTGGCTAATTTAAAGTTTGAATAGTTCTAAAGACCAGATAGGTAGGGAAGATACCATTAGAGATGCTATAAAGAACATTGGCTAATTTAAAGTTTGAATAGTTCTAAAGACCGGCTAGGTAGGGAAGATACCAGCTCTCACCCTAGAGTTCCCTTGATTCCCTCCACCTGGGGGCTAACATCTCGTATTAGAACCTAAAACAATAAACCAAGTTGGGGGTTTTAACCCGTTATAGTAAAGTCCTCTAACTCTACACCCATCAAAGTTTAGTTCCCTATTTATTTGCACTCAATTATATGAATTACATTATCATTCATACAACCTCATGTGATGCTTTCCATATTGATTGAGACAATACCAGCCCAGTTCTTACATGTTCTCACAACAAATTTTAACATCTGGATATNGATTCCCTCCACCTGGGGGCTAACATCTCGTATTAGAACCTAAAACAATAAACCAAGTTGGGGGTTTTAACCTGTTATAGTAAAGTCATCTAACTCTACACCCATCAAAGTTTAGTTCCCTATTTATTTGCACTCAATTATATGAATCACATTATCATTCATACAACCTCATGTGACGCTTTCCATATGTTGATTGAGACAATACCAGCTCAGTTCTTACATGTTCTCACAACAAATTTTAACATCTGGATAGGTCAGATCAAGAAGTAAATGAAGTACATGAATTTAAATCATCACAACTTCTTTGAACATTAAAGATCAACACTCTCCACAACTTCCATCCAACCTTTTAATTACTTATCATTTTAAGGAGAAAGCTAAAGAAAACTACTCAGAATTCATGGAGAAAACAAAACCACACTTTAGTTTAAAAGTAGGAATCATTGTCAAACTAACAAGAAGTCTCGATTAAAGNATTAAAGATCAACACTCTCCACAACTTCCATCCAACCTTTTAATTACTTATCATTTTAAGGAGAAAGCTAAAAAAAACTACTCAGAATTCATGGAGAAAACAAAACCAAACTTTAGTTTAAAAGTAGGAATCATTGTCAAACTAACAAGAAGTCTCGATTAAAACCAAAATTAGTTCAAAATAAAAGATAAAAACTTATTTCAAATCCTTCACCAAACTCTTGAAGTTCCTTTGAATCTCTTCTCTTTTACAACACTCTTGATTCTCACAATAAAACTAAAAACAAAAAGGATAAAGTAAATTTTTGGTGCCTGAAAATCTTTCCAAAACTATCTCTCAAAACTTCCCCTTTCTAACACATTTCAGAACTTTCAAGTACACTTCAAAAAGTCTTAACTTCCTTCTTTTATAATCTCCAAGAGATGCCTTGATAACTCTTCAAAATGTGTCTTAACTCGATATATTCTCCAAAGGATANTCTAACACATTTCAGAACTTTCAAGTACACTTCAAAAAGTCTTAACTTCCTTCTTTTATAATCTCCAAGAGAAGCCTTGATAACTCTTCAAAATGTGTCCTAATTTGATATATTCTCCAAAGAATATCTCCTTTCACAAGTCTTTTAATCATATTTTTTTTTTTAGTGGTCATAACCACCCTTTTTAGCCAATAGGTGCCTCAAATGTCCCTTCAAAATTTGGCAAAATGAAGTAAACTGTCACATAACTGCCTCTGGTGCTTAAGCATGGGGCCTCTGGTGCTTAGGCGTGGTCTTCTCTATTTCACCGGCGCTTAAGAGTCAGATTTGGCCCTTAGGCGCCAAAACACTTTTGCACCATTTTCACATTTTTGCTCCAAATTTGATCCTTTTTCACTCATTTTAGCATTTTTCACATTTTTACTTGTACCTGAAAGAATAACACACAAATACCTCTCATTAAAGCACAATATTTAAAAAAATAGGTAAAAAAAATGTGTCTAAAAATACTATATATTTTAGGTGTATCAGNAATTTGGCAAAATGAAGTAAACTGTCACATAACTGCCTCTGGTGCTTAAGCATGGGGCCTCTGGTGCTTAGGTGTGGTCTTCTCTATTTCACCGGCGCTTAAGCGTCGGATTTGGCCCTTAGGCGCCAAAACACTTTTACACCATTTTCACATTTTTGCTCCAAATTTGATCCTCTTTCACTCCTTTTAGCATTTTTCACATTTTTACTTGTACCTGAAAGAATAACACACAAATTTCTTTCATTAAAGCACAATATTTCAAAAAATAGGTAAAAAAATGTGTCTCAAAATACTATATATTTTAGGTGTATCAACTAGTCAAATGAATTTGGAACTGGTTGAAATTGAATTTAGATATATTTAATTTGATGTAAATTTGTAATTGGGACATTTGATTGATCATGAAGCTCAATTTGGGAGATTTTTGGACTTTGGATCAATTTGAGGCAATTCACTTATTTGGAATTGGGTTTAATTGGACTTAAATTTTGTCTCAATTGGATTAGGACATGATGAATCTGAGTTTATAATTGAAATTGAGGAGTTTTGAGATCAATTGAGGGAAAATTGGGGTGATATGGGGACTTTAAGCACTCAGGGGCAATTTGGGGATTTTAGTCAAAGTTGGTCAATTTGGTCAAATTAGACCCAATGGAGTGGTTCAAATTGATTTTGGAAATATTTGGAGTGATTTGGAATGATTTTGGAGGTTTTGGGNATTGAGGAGTTTTGAGATCAATTGAGGGAAAATTGGGGTGATATGGGGACTTTAAGCACTCAGGGGCAATTTAGGGATTTTAGTCAAAATTGGTCAATTTGGTCAAATTAGACCCAATAGAGTGGTTCAAATTGATTTTGGAAATATTTGGAGTGATTTGGAATGTTTTTGGAGGTTTTGGAAATTTTTGGGCCACCAAGGGCATTTTGGTAATTTTGACAAATTTGGGGGTATTTTGGTAAATATGAAAATTTTGGAGTGTTTTGAGTAATTTGGATGGCATGAAATGATTTTTGAACATATTGAGGAATTTGGACCAACCTTAGAATTTTGGGGTGCTAAGGGCAAAATTAGGTAATTAGGTAAGGTTGAGGTTTGATGCAAATGTTGATCATAGAATTACCCTCATGGTGCGATGAGATCAAAGAAACCCCACTTTGGATTCTCCATGTGCTGGTTTTATCTACCCTATTCAAGGACTAAGGATTTGGGGGACCGCCCACATGGGTCTCCAAAGAGGCAAGGGAACTAAACTGGACATGTGTAGGTTAGGGTTCAAGGTTGCAAGTGGAAGTGTGAAGTGCAAGTGTGTACCAGACCAAGCCATATCACCCATGGTTAACCTTAAGGTTAGACAGTCCTACGGGGAACTCTCTTGAGTTCTCCCATATTGGCTCCACCTACTAAGTGCTCGAGGTTAGAACTAACATCTAGAACTTCAAAATGAACAAAGAAGAATTTGGAATTTCTATTGGTGAGGGTACCATCACTAGTCCTCTAGGAATAGTCAATAAGAAAGTCATACGGCTAGATCCTAGGCTCTTAAAGACTAGATCTCAACANTATATATATATATATATATATATATATATATATATATATATATATATATATATATATATATAACTATACGTTGTGTGTGCTATACATGGAGCTTACTATAAATGGACGTAACTACATATTGAGTAAAATTACACATGGTGAAAACTACACATATAAAGGATATACGCATGGTGAGGACTTACACATATGGAGACAAACAAAACTCGGTGAACACTGCACGTGAAAGTTTCTACACATGAATTCAAACTACACATGGAGAAGTGTAGACATAGAGATTACACATGAATTAAAGTAGCATAAAAACTAGAAATAGAGGTTACATGTGCAAGTAACTGCACATGGAGAAGTGTATACATAGAAACTGCACATTCAAGTAAACTTCACATAGAGAAATGTAGAAATGGAAACTACACATGCAAGTAGAAAGCCTAGAGAGAATTTACATTGTGAAGATTACACATACAAAGAGAAATAACATTAGGAATTTATATGGTAAAGATTAGACAAGAATAGAGAAAGCAAATAAAAGTGATCTAATGAACTTAAAACCTCAGAATGAAGTGATCTTAAGCTTGTTGGATTACTCTTGTCAAGAAACTTGATTTGACTATAAGCAAAAAAAAAATTTTAAGTTTATGTGAGCCCACAAATAACTAATCAAAGCCTCTAAAAGTGGTTTTAGAGCATGATTCAGGCTTGGTTAGGCTCGTATTAGATTAATTTTAGTATTATTGGGTTCGTCGCGTCTCGTCGAGTCAGTTTAACTATAAGTTTGTTAAAATTGGAGCTCTGGTTGAATTTTAATTTGAATCAAAATATTTATTCTAAAAAATATCTCTAAATTCTTGTCAAATACTTTTGGATACATGCCAAAAGATGAAATTTGTTGATGATGCATCAAGTGAGATTGGAATGAAAAACAAAATTTAAAAGATATTCTGATCCAATTTTTTTTTTTTTTTGAAATTCTATAGGTTTATTTTATTTTGAGTATAATATAAAAATTATTTAATTATTTCTATATTATATTAATATTATAAATTTTAAAATTAATTTTTTTTAAATAAATCTTAATTTAAAATCTGGTGAAGATAGCTAAGCCACTTTCTTTTCAACAGTAAATCATTGTATTTCATGCAGCATGTACCATAAAAAGTAATCAATTTAAAAATAATATAAATTAATGACCAACTAACCTATGAAATTAGAAGCAATGCTCTTCAAAGAATTACGATAACATATCCAATTATAAAAAGATTGAGCAGGGCGTTGTTCATTATTGGTTGATAACTTCAACTATACTTTCAAGCCAATTAATTCAAGTAATTATTTATCATCCATTAAATACAGCTTTGCCAAATCAACATCGGTTGGTGAGACTTTAATAAGTTGAATAAGCTACTCAATAGTTAGTTTAATAAGAATTTATCCAGGTAATTAATAAGTTGCTCCATAATAATATTATTAAGAGTCTCGATAAATCTTCGGTTTAGCAAATAAGCTTAAGCTGGAGGATGTCTTTCTCGGCTTTGACGCTGATGATCCATCGTTTTAAATTAATTAAATAAATTACAAATAGTTAAAACACAGCAGCTCCAGATCCAAATTAACTTCTGGAGGATCCATCTATTTCCTGTAATTTTTGTTGTATTCCATTAAAAAAATTCTAAATTTTATAAAGAAAATTAAAGAACAATAACCTCAAAAGTACAAAATATAAGGAAGCTGTATGCAAATAAAAACAACACAAACGAGGAAAAAAAAAAAAGATTTTTATGATATCAATTTTGATCAATAGCTATGAACTAATTTTGTTTTTTCCAATCAAGACCAAATGGACTCCACGCAGACTCTCATCTCCTGCAAATAGTCCCCATTTTCCCAGCGTTCTGTTTCCGTCCATCGCTGCGGCAGTCTTTGAGTTTCAGCAGCCACCATTTTGCCGGAGAAAGCTCTTCCTTGGTTGATTGCGGACGAACATGCAGGCCGATCGATGGCGACGGAGAGGGCATCTTCAGGATGAAGTAGCTCGTAGATTAGTAGAACAAGAGAGGCCATCAGAGAACGAGATGGAAACTTTCAGGAATTTTTATGGATTGAGGGGTTTGGGACGAATAAGGAATTTGGGTGCTCTGCGGTATAAGTAGTCGACGAAAGCAGGTGAGCGAAACAGTGTGCTCTTTCAACACAGGAGTGGAAGTGAATTTTTCTTAAGAGGGGCTGCCATTTGTCGTTTGGAAGGCATGCGTAAATGCCGCTCAATTTTGACCAAATTATAATGCAAGAATAATTGATAAAAATATTATGTCGCATTCATTTTAGAACAAATTTTATATGGTTTAAACTATTATGAGTTAATTTTGATAAGACGACTCCTTTTTTAATTTTAAGATTATAATAATATTACAGTCTTATATTTTGTATGATTTCTCATGATACTTTACATTTTATATATTTAAAATAAATTTAATTCTCTTAAGATACATCCTGTAAAGATAAAAAATATATATATGACGATATTGCATGCAAAAAACTTTTCAAAATTTCTGTATGCATTAATCTCGTATTAAAAATAATTATTCAAAATTTTATAAATATAGATGATTGTTAGTTATGCTTTATAACAATCATTTGAAATCTTATTTTATATAAACAAATAATAAATGATGCTCATTTTACAGCTGCTAGCAACGACTCCTTCAGCTTCATTACTGTCCGCCCGCCCGCCCATAAATTTTGGCCGCCTCCTAAAGCATTCACCAACTACCACTTCGAATAAGGAAATTTTCTCAGTCTACAATTGGTAAAGTATTTAAATTTAAATATAATTAAATATCTTTAAATAATAAGATTTACGTTCCGTCAGAGAATGGGTTGATCCTCCGTTCTGTTGCACGGAACGCTACAGAAAATTTTAATTGGGTGTGGGGGCATTTTCATAATATCACTGTGCATCACAACGACGCAAATTATGGTCATTTCAGATCATAGCTGATCTATTGTGTTCGACAGACGCAACTTTTAAGCCAGATTTGTTGAACGATAATGCATCTTCAAACCAACCCTTAACTTCTCTTCTTTGATATCCTATCATTCTTTTTTAATTTAGAGTATTTCTAAACATTTTTTCATTCCATACCATGTATGTATTGCTTAAAGAAGTGACAAGACTTGGGGGAGTTTGGTAGCACCCTATTAGCAGGATTTATGCTGAGATTCTCCAGACAAACATAAAAGAGCTCAGGTTTCATGAATTTATGAAATTTTGAATTTAAGATCTCAATTTATGTATGTTAAATCTGGATTTAATATCCGGATTAACTAAATCCTACAAATGCTAAATCCTTGTAGAGAAACACTCCCTTAGAGACCCCAAAAGTCTTTCTCCTCATAAATTCTGATTTACTAAATCCATTTTTTTTAAGGGTAGTATTTGAGAATACTGCTCGTCATATATGTTATCCGTCCCTGTATGGAACGAATCCGGGTCAGAGAGATCTTACAACTGACAATACAGTTGTCTATCAACATGCTACCCAATGACTCACAAAATAAATACAAACCTATCATGACATAATTTGCATTTTAACTCAATTTACATATTCCCGTTCGTGTTCGGCTCTAAATTGATTATATATATATATATGGTGTTAGATTCGAACATGCACCACTTAATGTACGATAGAAGGCGAAAAACTAGACGAGCACACGAGTTGTTATGATTTAAACTAAGATAAGAATATGTATAATATATTATTATATAACTAATTTATCTAATTTCTTTATTTTGAGCTAAATTAAGGAAAACACGATCAAACAAAGAATTGCTCCTGTTCGGCTCTTTTTCTTAACGAACGATTCAAACATGAGCTATATAACAATCCTTACGAGAACTCAACAAGGAGCTTTTTTTGAAAGCCTTAACCAAAATAGGCTTAAATTAATTAAATTTACTATGAGATTATTATAAGATATAAAATGTTTGAATTGCACTAATTTCAAATCGAATCTAATAAGTTTTAATCACATAATGATATAATTTGTATCATTATATATATTGACATAATTTATATTTATTTAAGAAGTTCCCTTATAATTATTTAATTTTTTCTTAATATCATGGTGTTTGATGCGCAAACAACTATTTAATATTATATTTATTGAGATTAAATATAAGCCAAGGGAAAATGTTGACAAAAAGTAAGGTGAGCACCAAAACCTCACCAAAAGTTAGGTCCACACCAAAACCTTCTGATACGTGTAGGCTTATATGTTTTTATTTTTTTTTAGTGAAGATCATTTCAACTATTTGCTTTCATGAAGCCTTTCCAGTGAGGACCATGTCCACTACTAGTTTTCTATCGATGCTAATCATAGGCACATCTTTCAGGGTTATGAGTGGAGACCATGTTTGCCACATACCCTCACGAGATATTTCTAGTGAGGAATTGTTGACCTCACTTTTGGTTGAGGTCTAGAAATTTCTTTAGTAGCCTAGGTCTAGCCATAGGACTTTCCTATTGACTAGTCTTAGAAAAACTAGAAAAGGTACCCCACTATTAGAAATTCAAAACTCTTCTTTTTTACTCAACTTGAAATTCCACATATTGATCTTAACCTATAGCATTTAGTAGGTAAGATCATCATAAAANAAACGATTTTAAGGGAATAATTTCTTGAGCTAATTAGTTAGTTGGCTTTTGATTTTGTAAAGCACTGCTGAAGTTGCTAGCCAACCAAGCTAGGAATATGACATGCTCCCAGCCAATGCATGCAAGTCAAAAGACTACTCAGATTTTTTTGTCGTGAGAGGATGACTTGTCGTGCTTAACCATCTTATTGCCTTTAAAGTTGGTTTTGGGACTGACCACGACCTCTTAACTTTAACAATAATCGTTGGCAATATTAATTGTTAGGGCTTACAGCTTGATGGTGTACACAGGAGTCATGATAGATACCTAAAGCCTAATTGTACAATACATTGAAATTGTTGCACCGTTGCGAATGATATATCTCAATTTGATCCAACGTCAGCATAAATAAAAAAGTAAGAAAATAATTTGTTTAATTTAATCTCTCATTAANGAATTTGTCGGCCAATACATTGGTTTCGCAGACCAAACGGATGTCATAACTTTCTTTAGTTTATTTAATCGAGCCTCACCCTCAATTCTTGTGTTCATCCTTCGAGATAGATGTAAAATTTGAGGTAAAGCGCTCTTTCATTTAAACCATGAAAATTATGTGGTCAGTTTGACTTCATCTTTTCAAAAATAAAAAAAAAAAAAAATTTTAAAACTATGAAAATTATGGGGTCAGTTTGACTTCATCTTTTTCAAAATTAAAATTTTTTTTGAAAATTATGGGGTCAGTTTGACTTCATCTTTTTCAAAACTAAATTTTTTTTTAAAAAAAACATACTTCCGAAGCGGGCAACGGGATTTCAATTCCGATGACCGACAGCTTCTTACGGGCAAACCCCCACACCAAAATTAGTGCCGACAGGAATTTATTTACTGCTAGATTTCCATTTAGACTGCCAAATGGTTGTCTCTTCCTGGGGTATAAGTGGCAGACCCCTTAAGTGGTTTTTCTAGTGCNTATATATATATATATATATATATATATATATATATAGTGTTGGATTTGAACATGCACCACTTAATGCACGATAGAAGGCGAAAAACTACACGACCACACGAGTTGTTATGATTTAAACTTAGATAAGAATATGTATAATATATTATTATTTAACTAATTTATCTAATTTCCTTATTTTGAGGTAAAATAAGCAAAACATGATCAAAAAAAGAATTGCTCCTGTTCGGCTCATTTTCTTAACGAACGATTTAAACATGAGCTACATAACAAGCCGTACGCGAACTGAACAAAGAGCTTTTTTTGAAAGCCTTAAACTTAGATTTAAACTTAAATTAATTAAATTTACTATGAGATTATTATAAGATATAAAATGTTTGAATTACACTAATTTCAAATTGAATCTAATAAGTTTTAATCACATAATGATATAATCTGCATCATTATATATTGACATAATTTATATTTATTTAAGAAGTTCCCTTATATTTATTTTATTTTTTTTAAAATATCATGGTCTTTGATTCGCAAACAACTGTTTAATATTATATTTATTGAGATTAAATATATGCCAGGGGAAAATGTTGACAAAAAGTAAGGTGAGCACCAAAACATCACCAAAAGTTAGGTCCACACTAAAACCTTCTGATACTTGTAGGCTTATATGTTTTTTTTTTGTAGTGAAGATCATGTCAACTTTTTTACTTTCATGAAGCCTTTCCAGTGAAAACCATGTCCACTACAATCTTTCTATCGATGCTAATCATGGGCGCATCTTCCAAGGTTATGAGTGGAGACCCTGTCTGCCACTTACCCTCACGAGATATTTCTAGTGAGGAATTTATTCACTACTAGATTTCCATTGATACTACCTAATGGTTGTCTCTTCCTGGGGTATAAGTGGCAGACCCCTTAAGTGGTCTTTGTAGTGAAGAACATATATACTACTAACATCCCATCAAGATTATCTCATAGATGTGTCTTCTAGAGATAAAAGTGGAGACTACATCTACTAGTAAGAATATTTGATTTTTCTTAAGTTGTTTAGTAAAAGCAACCGCTCCATGACCATAGCTTGTTTAAAAGAAGTCGACTTTAATCCACTAGAGATTGGACGCCCATCCTAAGTTGTATAGCCATAGATATTTGACAGTGTAAACATGTCTTGAAAAAAGTTGAAAGAAAACTTTGTTAAGGATGCAAGACCTGTCTTAGGTTTTATAGTTGGAGATGCTTGAAGACGTTAAACTGTTATGGATAAAGTCAAATGAAATCCACTAAAGATATAACTTATCCTAGGCTTTTGGTCAAAGATTCTTCTTGACAACCATAGCCTGTTATTGAAGAGGATGAAGAAAATCAATAGATGATTTTTGACTTATTCTTGGCTATTCGTCGATGCTTCAACTTGATGATCATAGCCAATTATGAAAGAGGTAAAATCTAACTACCTTGGGCTGCTTAAGCCTATAATGAGGCATCAGAGATGCCCTGTATGTCTCAATTATGAGGTGTAGGTCGAGATGGACTGTATTTTTTTCCTTAATATACGGTTGTGATCATATTCAAGAATAATGATAGTAACATTTTATGGGTATTTATTTATTTTGTTACCCTCCAATCAGGACATTGTCCCCACGAGCCAATAAAGCAATCCTTGTATTGAATATTGAAGAGAACTTCTTGTTCTTGAGGAGAAACTCCAATAAGATTAGGGGGCACTGAGAGAGCACTTTCTAACTGGATAGCTCTGATCAGCAGTTGAGTTTGTGTTCATAAGATAAAATGAGTGTTTTCTTAAAATTTTAGTGAAAATTTTCTCCAACCTAGAATTAATTCTCATAAACTTGATGTCAAAATAAAAAGTAAGATGCTATCTTTTCAAAATCGTGCCTAGGATGTTGACGTAAATGACCTTTCAAATGGTAGTAAAGGTTGCCCCCTGTTTGGAATTAATTTTTGTTCACTTAATTAGTTGCTAATAGGGTTGAGGGAAGATTGCCCCATCACAATCGCACCCCAGACAATAATGTGAACGATCTTTCAATGTTATAATTAAAGGTTGCCCCCCTCACGGGAGATTACTTTGAAAATCATCTTTTAATGACTTTCATATATTTTGATGAATCCAAAAAAAATGAAAAGTGTTCTCGATAACCTATCATCAGCAATGAAATATGTATAATTAGAAAACATAGTTGGGGTTGGGCATCTCAGACTTGAAAATTGTATCCAACGGGACTTTGTTTTCCAAACGGTTACGTGCCGAGAAAATTATGATGTTGGAGTGATGATTTAATGTTTCAACATTATACAAATATCCATTGCACTCACAGATAAAAGAAAGATAGCACATGAAGATACTACAATTTATTTATGCTAATAAATGCTATCAAGGAAAAAAAGCAAGAGGTTGTGGGTAGTCAAAATAATCAATTATGTGATTATAAGTACATATGTTCACTCTTCTTCTTAATTAAGGAATGTAATTACAAAGTTGATAATCATAGATGTACAACAATAGTTCAACGATAATAGTGATAGCGAGCCACAAAGGACGTTGTTTATTTCTATGAAGGCAGTAGTCCGCCACAACTACTGTTGATTGTGGTTGTAAGAGCATCTGTTTGCCAAAGAGACTATAGTTAAAATTTGTACTAGTAGTTGGTTACATAGGATGTAGTTGGTGGCTTTAGAAACGTCAGTTGGCCATAAAGGTCATATAGGGTGGTTGTAATGACAACAGCCGATCACATAAGTCGTAGTGGGCACCTATAGTAGTAGCTGGACACACAGAAAGTAGTGAGTAGTGGTGAGAGAATCATTTGGCTATGAACATTGTGGTGGAGGGGCATAAAGGCAACTATTATCCATGTATGTCGTTGTGGAGATCTGTAATAGCATCAATTAACTATAAAGACCATAGTTGGGGCTACACACGAATTTATGGTCGCAACCTTATTTCTAGGTTTAGTATATCAAAGACATCATTTGTTGGTATATGATGTAAGGAAGAGATTTCAAAAGTCCGGAAAAAGTCATTATTTTTTTAGTATCGTGGCTGAAAGCAATTGTCTTTGGGATTTATCGTCTAATATTTCATATTGCATTATTCGTTATCTCGTGTTTGAGATACATCGTTACATTGTATTAAATGTGTGTCGTTTTTCGGTACTCAGGGTGTGTCGTTTCATTGTATTCAGGATATGCCATTACACTATATTCATAATACATTGTTAGATTGTGTTTGAGATTAATTGTTACTTATATTCAAAATCAGCACATAACATTTGAGTACTATCCTTACATCGTCTTTGTTGTACTTTGTTACATTGTGTTTAGAGTACTTTATTATATAACATTTGGGAAATTTTATTACATTACATTTGTAGCACTTCATTACATTGTGTTTGCGGTACATTGTTACTATATTGTGTGTCATTACTCCGTCTGATCTTTAATTACTCCGCAATGTGCATCGTTACTTCGCAGGTACTTCGTTACTCCACATTATGCATCATTATTCCGCTTGTAACTTTGCAAAATCCATCAATAAAGACGAGCAGGGGACGAACGATGGTGGTCTATGGTAGCCGGATAGTGACGGTCAACAATTACGAATGTCAAGAGCTATTGTTAATTTTACAATCCAAAACTCTACTAGAAATGTGTTCCTTCTCTTCCTCTCCCATTCCCTCCAAGTGAAGAGAGGGATCTATTTCTTGGCCCTAGAGAAGGGACATTTTTGTCCTTTTGTGACTAACTATCACAACTACATGATTGAATGACTCATGTTAATTCCATTTTATTATAGGAGATTTTCTTATGATTTGATGACCTTAATAACCTCAAAATCAAGTGATATTGGGCTCGTTGGATTTATATCGCTAAGACACTCGGTTTTATCATAGACACAACAAATTTATAGTCTATTTGACTCCCATATAACGAACCAAAGCCTCAAGAAGTGGCATAAAGGCATGAATCAGACTTGATTTGACTCGAATTGAATTGATTTGGTTATCATTAGGTTCTTCTGGTCAAGCCGGTCAGTTATAAATTTGTTAAAATTGATGCTTTGGATGAATATTAATTTAAATTAAAATATTTATTGATATAAAACTAAGCACTCTCTCTCCATATCAAATATTTCTAGATTCTTGCCATTAATTAAAATTTGTTGATAACGCATCAAGTGTGATTAGAAAGAAAAATAATTTATCATAAATTATGATCCAGAATGAATTTGAAATTCCATAGGTTTAGTTAATTTTGTGAATAATACAAAAATTATTTAATTTTTTCTAAATTATATTCATATTAAAAAAAATAAAAATATATAAAATATATATTAATTTAAAATTTGGTGAAGATAGCTGAGCCACATGTAAATCATTGTATTTCACGTAGCATGAGCCACGAGAAGTTATAAATTTAAAAATAAAACAAAGTAACAACGAATTAACTTATAAATTCTTCAAACAATTACGTTAAAATATTCAATTATAAAAATGTTGAGCCGGACGTTATTCATTGTTGGTTGTTAGCTTCAGCCATAATTTCAGGCCAATTATTTTAAGTAATTACGTATCATCCATTAAAGCAACATTGGGCGATGGGAACTAGNNTATATATATATATGATAAGTTAATTTATTACATTCCGTAGCAAATTAGTATAAGACTAACCAAGTCTAAGATAAAATAGGACTGTAATTATTAAAACACAGTTTTATAAATACAGAAAATAACTTGCAAACTATAGAAGAGAAAAATTCCATTCGACACATTAAATATTTATTACAACAAAAAACTGGACTTGTACACCACTGCCACGATACAGAATAATACTATTATATCTAAAATTAATCGAACCAACAAACGCCAAAGTTTTGAAGCATAATGCAATAACAGATAAAATTACAAAAGCATAAAGTCAATGGTGCTGGACAGAAGAGATAGTGGGAAGCGTATTTGAGTTGTTTGTTGGCATCATCTTGGATGTCATATGTGTGGTATGCCCATTTGAACGCATTGAGACCATTTTTCACTCATATGTTGCTTCCCTTAGCTCAAGACCTCGGTTTGAAACCCACCGACGCGTGTTGAGAGGGACGCCGTCGGGGTCGTTATCCTAGATTTTGCGTCTCGCTCAGGCTAAGGCCGATCAACATTCTGTCTATCTGACAGCTTCGATCGAGAAAGTACTACATGCTATATTTACACTATTGGTGGCACTGCAGTATCACGGGGCTCTAATCTGCAGAAGACAGTTTCATTGTCTACTACAGAAGCTGAGTACATAGCAGTATAAGAGGTTGCAAAGGAGATGATATGACTACAGAGCTTCTTGAAAGAATTGGGCAAGAAGGATCAAAAGGGCATTCTTTACAGTGACAGTCAAAGCGCTATATTCCTTGCCAGGAATACAAGATTTCAGCTCAGGACAAAGTACATTCAGATCAGGTATCATTTCATACAATCACTATTCGATGACGAACAATTGATGCTTAAGAAAATTTGTGGAAACCAGAACCCTGCTGATATGTTGACAAACGGTGTTACTCTGGAGAAACTGAAGTTGTGTGCAGCTTCAGTTGGTCATCTAGCTTGGAGACATGGGCTTTAAGTTGCAGAGGTGGAGGATTCAAGATAGAGAATTCGCAGTGGAAGATTCAGTTTGAGGAAGGAGACATTGTAGCGTGTGTATCAGTCTCCAAGTGGGAGATTGTTAGTGTTGGAGCCCGCTACAGAAGTCCCGAATAGCGCCTACTCCCGATCGCGAACGACGCCTACTCCCATTCGCGAATCGATGCGATCCTTTAAGCCTCCACCTCTCCCATATACGTGAAACTCCCGTCTCCCGCGCACGTGAACAATCGCGCCTCCTCTGTTTTGCTCACGAAGCTTCGCGTCCCTTCGCCTGAAACTGCTCTCGCCTCCTCTATTTCACGAAGCGAAGCATTCCTTCGCTTCCTTTCTCTTCGTGATAAAAGAAGAGGCTCTCTTTCATATCTTGTGAAAACGAAGTCACGGTGTTCTTTTTTGGTTTTCTTCGGGATAGAGAAAAGTTTCCTCGGGGCAGAGGAAGAAAAGTGCAAGAAGTAATTCCTTGTGGCAGAAGGAAGAAGAAGATATTAAAGAAAGTGTTCTTCTTGGTGACTTGTAGCAGAAGAGAAACATGTTTTCTCTTGCATATTTTTCTTCTTCTTCGGTGTTCTATCTCTTGGGTGAATCTTGGTGTAAAGAGAAAGAACATGTGAGAAATCTTGTAATTGGCTTTGTGATTAAGAAATCTTGTAATTGGCGTTGGTGTAAAGAGAAAGAACAAGTGTACATTTCCTCAATTAGTAAAATCTTTTTCAACTCCGTGGATGTAGGCAATTTGCGGAACCACATAAATCTGTGTTTTCTTTTCTGGTGTGATTTTTTTTCTCGTGCAATTTTTCACTTCGTCGTCGATCGTTTTAAATTTCATATACACCACAACATGTATAATTCCTGAGCTCTCGAATTTTCATTCTTAGAGTCCCTAGAAGAGGTTTCAAACTTTATCTTGGGTATTTTAGATGGTTGCTCTAATTTTATAAAAAAAATTTCTTAGATAGACACAAGATTGAAGAAGAGTAAAGAACAAAATTTTGGCACATTAATACTTGCAAACAATCTTATCTTCTAAAAATAAAATGTTGCTATCACCAACCTAGTTTTATTACAAAATCTTTAACAAGATGTGAATTATGATTGGGTTCAAAGGAACAATTTGGTTATGCAAAAATTGTCTTATTCTAATTGAATCACAATCAGAATATTAATAAACTATCAATTTAGAATCTTTTGTAGGCCTTGGATAGAATGAGATTCTTACCTTCTTCTTCTTCTTCTGCATAAGGCTCAACCAGTTCAATGCTTAAACATTAATTTTGAAAGTTTAAAGTGTTCTAAAGATTTAAGGTGTTTAAAAAGTTTTAAATGATTTTAAATGCTTAAAAAGTTTTAAGTGAATGATTGTTTAAATGCTTTAAATGTTTTAAATGATTTTAATTAAATAAAAGTTTTAAGTACTNGTCTTATTCTAATTGAATCACAATCAGAATATTAATAAACTATCAATTTAGAATCTTTTGTAGGCCTTGGATTGAATGACATTCTTACCTTCTTCTTCCGCATAAGGTTCAACTAGTTCCGAAAGACAATATTGACGAACCCTTATACATTAATTTTAAAATTTTAAAGTGTTCTAAAGATTTAAGGAGTTTAAAAAGTTTTAAATGAATTTAAATGCTTAAAAGGTTTTAAGTGAATGATTGTTTAAATTTTTTAAAAGTTTTAAATGATTTTAATTAAATGAAAGTTTTAAGTACTTTAATTCATTATTATTTAAATGCTAATAAATGTAACTAATATTTAATTATAATTTAATAAAAATAATTAAAATAATATTTAATAAATACATATAAATTAATTGTAATAATTTATTAATATATATTAAAAATTATTCCCCCAACGCGTCGTTTTAGATAAATTGGCCCTTTATATAAAACGACTTCTCATTCTTATTGGACGGTAAATATTTTTTTATTCCGTAATTTTCTCCGACTGTTTTATAATTGGCCAAAATTGAGCGGCATGTATGCAGGTCTTCCAAACGACAAATGGCAGCCCCTGTTAAGGAAAATTCCAGTCCACTCCTGTGTTGAAAGTGCACACAGTTTTGTTCGCCTGCTTTCCTCGGCTACTTATACGGTAAAGCACCCAANAATTTTCTCCCCTAATGAAAATTACAGGCGGGACTGTTTTATAATTGGCCAAAATTGAGCGGCATGTATGCAGATCTTCCAAACGACAAATGGCAGCCCCTGTTAAGGAAAATTCCATTCCACTCCTGTGTTGAAAGAGCACGCAGTTTTGTTCGCCTGCTTTCCTCGGCTACTTATACCGTGAAGCACCCCCAATCCCTCATTCGTTCCAAACCCCTCATTCCATAAAAATTCCTGAAAATTTCCATCTCGTTCTCTGATGGCCTCTCTTGTTCTACTAATCTACGAGCTTCTTCATCCTGAAGATGCCCTCGCCGTCTCCATCGATCAGCCTGCCAGTTCGTCTGCATTCAACCAAGGAAGAGCTTTCTCCCGCGAAATGGTGGCTGCTGAAACTCAAAGACTGCCGCAGCGATGGACGGAAACAGAACGCTGGGAAAATGGGGACTATTTGCAGGAGATGAGAGTCTCCGTGGAGTCCATTTGGCCTTGATTGCAAAAACAAAATTAGTTCATAGCTATTGATCAAAATTGAGATCATAAAAATCTATTTTTTTTTTCCTCGTTTGTGTTGTTTTTATTTGCATACAGCTTCCTTATATTTTGTACTTTTGAGGTTATTGTTCTTTAATTTTTTTTATAAAATTCAGAATTTTTTTTAATGGAATACAACAAAAATTACGGGAAATCGATGGATCCTCCAGAAGTTAATTTGGATCTGGAGCTCCTGTGTTTTAACTATTTGTAATTTATTTAATTAATTTAAAGCGATAGATCATCAGCGTCCAAGCCGAGAAAGACATCCTCCACCTCAAGCTTATTTGCTAAACCGAAGATTTATCGAGACTCTTAATAATAATATTATGGAGCAACTTATTAATTACCTGAATAAATTCTTATTGAACTAACTATTGAGTAGCCTATTCAACTTATTAAAGTCTCACCAGCCGATGTTGATTTGGCAAAGCTGTATTTAATGGATGATAAATAATTACTTGAATTAATTGGGCTGAAAGTATAGTTGAAGTTATCAACCAATAATGAAGAACGTCCGGCTCAATCTTTTTATAATTGGATATTTTATTGTAATTCTTTGAAGAGCATTGCTTCTAATTTCATAGGTTAATTGGCCATTAATTTATATTATTTTTAAATTGATTACTTTTTATGGTACATGCTGCATGAAATACAATGATTTACTGTTGAAAAGAAAGTGGCTCAGCTATCTTCACCAGATTTTAAATTAAGATTTATTTTAAACTTTCTAATTTTTTTAATTATAATATAATATAGAAATAATTAAATAATTTTTATATTATACACAAAATAAAATAAACCTATAAAATTTTAAAATTTTTTCTGGATCAGAAAATCTTATAAATTTATTTTCTTTCCAATCTCACTTGATGCATTATCAACAATTTTCATATTTTGGCATGAATCCAAAAGCATTTGACATGAAATTTGAGATATTTTTAGGAAGATATATTTTGATTCAAATTAAAATTCAACTAAAGCTCCAATTTCAACAAACTTACAGTCAAACTAATCGACTTTACGAGAGGAACCCAATGAAACCAAAATAAATCTAATCCGACTCAAACCAAGCCCTAATCAAACCTTTAAAGCTTTCATTTGTTATTTGTGGGGTCACATAAACTTTAATTTGATTCTCTTTTAGTCAAATCAAGTGTCTCGACGAGGGGGATCCAACAAACGTAAGATCACTTGATTATGAGGATATTAAGTCCATTAAATCACTTCCATTTGCTTTATCTATCCATGTTTAATCTTTGCCACATAATTTCCTAAGGTGCTTTGTCTTTGTAAGTGTGATCTTTACAATGTAAATTCTCTTTGTGCTTTCTACTTGCCTGTGTAGTTTCCATGTCTACATTTCTCCATGCGAAGTTTACTAGAATGTGTAATTTCTATTTATACACTTCTCCATGTGTAGTTTACTTGCATATGTAATTTTATTTTCAGATAATAATCATGAACCTATTAAATTATATCTTTTATATATATATAAACCTTTTAGCATAATCATGAACCTTTTATATATATATATATATATATATATATATATATATATACAAAAAATAATTTTAGCATGTAACATGATGTTATGAGCATATGTTAATATGCAAGTCATATTATGAATTTTGTTTATTGTTAATTCGTTTTTTAAAGCTAATATGATTTATTAACTAGTAGGCCTTCTACCTAGTTATAATATTATAATTCTACATATATATGTACTAGTAAGCTAGTATTTGACTCGTTCTAAATTAGCGCATGTTCAAAAATGTTTGTGAACAATATGGTCGTATTTGACTTGATCTACATATTCTTTTATGTGTTCAGCTCGTGTTCAACTCAAAATTGGCTCGTTGAAGTTAATTAGAAAAATAGATAAAGGTTGTCAAATTCGAATCTACACCACTTCTATGANTGGGCGGAAACAGAACGCTGGGAAAATGGGGACTATTTGCAGGAGATGAGAGTCTGCGTGGAGTCCATTTGGCCTTGATTGGAAAGACAAGATTGGTTCAGTAGCTCTTGATCAAAATTGAGATCATAAAAATCTAATTTTTTTTTTTCGTTTGTGTTGTTTTTATTTGCATACAGCTTCCTTATATTTTGTACTTTTGTGGTCATTGTTCTTTAATATTGTTTATAAAATTCAGAATTTTTTTTAATGGAATAGAACAAAAATTACTGGAAATAGATGGATCCTCCAGAAGTTAATTGGATCTGGAGCTCCTGTGTTTTAACTATTTGTAATTTAAAGCGATAGATCATCAGCGTCCAAGCCAAGCAAGACATCCTCCAGCTTAGGCTTATTTGCTAAACCGAAGATTTATCGAGACTCTTAATAATAATATTATGGAGCAACTTATTAATTACCTGAATAAATTCTTATTAAACTAACTATTGAGTAGCCTATTCAACTTATTAAAGTCTCACCACCCGATGTTGCATTGGCAAAGCTGTATTTAATGGATGATAAATAATTACTTAAATTAATTGGGCTGAAAGTATAGTTGAAGTTATCAACCAATAATGAAGAACGTCCTGCTCAATCTTTTTATAATTGGATATTTTATTGTAATTCTTTGAAGAACATTGCTTCTAATTTCATAGGTTAATTGGTCATTAATTTATATTATTTTTAAATTGATTACTTTTTATGGTACATGCTGCATGAAATACAATGATTTACTGTTGAAAAGAAAGTGGCTCAGCTATCTTCACAATATTTTAAATTAAGATTTATTTAAACTTTCTAATTTTTTTAATTATAATGTAATGTAGAAATAATTAAATAATTTTTATATTATACTCAAAATAAAATAAACCTATAGAATTTCAAAAATTTGTCTGGATCAGAATATCTTATAAATTTATTTTCTTTCCAATCTCACTTGATGTATTATCAACAATTTTCATCTTTTGGCATGAATCCAAAAGCATTTGACATGAAATTTGAGATATTTTTAGGGAGATATATTTTGATTCAAATTAAAATTCAACTAAAGCTCCAATTTCAACAAATTTATAGTCAAACTAATCGACTTGACAAGATGAACCCAATGAAACCAAAATAAATCTAATCCGACTCAAACCAAGCCCAAATCAAACCTTTAAACCACTTTTAGTGGCTTTCATTTGTTATTTGTGGGGTCACATAAACTTTAATTTGATTTTCTTATAGTCAAATCAAGCGTCTCGACGAGAGGGATCCAACGAACTTAATATCACTTGATTCTGAGGATATTAAGTCCATTAAATCACTTCCTTTTGCTTTATCTATCCATGTTTAATCTTTGCCACATAAATTCCTAAGGTGCTTTGTCTTTGTAAGTGTGATCTTTTCAATGTAAATTCTCTTTGTGCTTTCTACTTGCATGTGTAGTTTCCATGTCTACATTTCTCCATGTGAAGTTTACTTGAATGTGTAATTTCTATTTATGCACTTCTCCATGTGCAGTTTACTTGCATATGTAATTTTATTTACAGATAATAATCATGAACCTATATATATATATATATATATATATATATATATATATATATATANTATACATATATATATATATATATATATATATATATATATATATATATTCAAAAAATAATTTTAGCTTGTAACATGATGTTATGAGCATATGTTAATATGCAAGACATATTATGAATTTTGGTTATTGTTAATTCATTTTTTAAGCTAATATGATTTATTAACTAGTAGGCCTTCTACCTAGATATAATATTATAATTTTACATACATATATACTAGTAGACTAGTGTTTGACTCGTTCTAAATTAGCGCATGTTCAAAATTGTTTGTGAACAATATGTTCGTATTTGACTTGATCTACATATTTTTTTATGTGTTCAGCTCGTGCTCAACTCAAAATTGGCTAGTTTAAGTTAATTAGAAAAATAGATATAGGTTGTCGGATTAGAATCTTCACCACTTCTATGCAGTAGAGGACACAAAACCCACGACCATATGGGCTGTTATGATTTAAACTGAGATATAAATATATATATAATATATTATTATATCAATAATATATATAATTTCCTTATTTCGAACTAAAATAAACTAAATAAGCTCAAACAATGGATTGATTGTGTTCAACTCATTCATAATTCGAGCTTAAAAAGTTATTTGTGTTCAGTTCGTTTACATAACGAACGATTCAAACACGAGCTATTCAACAAACCGAACACGAGGTGAACAATCAGCTTTTTTTAGAGCCCTAGCCGGGATGGATAGCTTAATGTAATTAAGTTTACTATGAGATTAATATAAGATATAAAATGTTTGAAATGTACTAGTTTCAAATCAAATCTAATAAATTTTAAACACATCATGTTATAATTTGTATCATTATAACTTGATATATTTTATATTTAGGGTTGTAATCGAGCTTATTATATCATAGTTCGGACTTGACTTTGTATAATTATATGTTGCTCATGTTCTTAAGCTTGTGTCGAGCAATCATATAATGTTCAACTTTACTTGTTTAAATTTTTCAATGTTTGACTTTTTTTGTACATGATATTTTTATGTCAAATGAACTAATAAACGGTTAAAAATTCAAACAATTATCTAGATTTTCATTTATAAATTTCAACAAATAACTTTATAAATCTGATCTTAGCTACTAATTTATCGATTATAAAATGTATAAAAAATGAAAGGTAACTCATGAACCATGATCATATGAAATGTAATCTCTCATATTGTTGGACGATCATACTTTCAAGTTTGCACCCAACTTTCACATTCAGATGTAGGTGTTGGTTTCCCTATAGTTTAATATTGAATATTTAACGAGTTACTTATTGAACAACAAATGAGTTCGTTCATGAATATAATGAAAAAGTTTGATCACGTCCATGTTTAGTTCATTTAAACTCTAAACTTTTAAAAAATATTAAAGCTTGTTTATTTATTAATTTAAACAACATGATCGAGTCATAATCAAGATGAGTCAGAATTGTTCATCAAGTGCATTGGTTCATTGACAACCCTATTTTTATTCATCTAAAAAACTCCCTTCTGATTAATTGAGAATTATTCCATGGCATGGTTTTTGCTGTTCTCACAATTATTTAATATTATATTTTTTGAGGCCTTCGATTTACAATTGGAAGACATTTGACCCTTCAAATGACTTCAAGAAGTTTTCAGTCATACTTGGAGGATGGTTAAATTTCATTTCGGCTCAGATCAGGATGTATGCACTTCAATACATCTCTCTAATTTTAATACATATCTGATTAAACGAATTGCTTTAGATTATATCTTGGGACTATCATGAATCCTTAATGCTCCTTCCTTATCTCCGTTAATTATTAATTACTTTTGTAAACGGCGAGCTTTATTTTACAAAGCAAGAGTGGGTTTCATTTCGGGTATGTTTGGGGCAGTTGTAGCTTATCCAGCTTCTGCTGATAAGCAGTTTATCATGATAATCTGCCGATGAGCAGCTGATCCGGATAAGCTGTATGGCTGTTTGATTTGTGCGTTTGAAAAACAGCTGATTCTGGAAAAATGATCTATCTGCTCATGTTCTGAATAAGATGTTTAGTACAAATGCTTTATGTTACAATCTAGAATGGAGAATTGGTACATATGTTTTAGCTTATAGCATTGAGATAATTCTAAACTAAAAGCATAATAACATCCAAAATGCTACATTCAGTAGTCTTATCTTAGGCTAAAGATCTCAATGAATTTGCTCTTAAACCTTTAACTGTCTAACATGCTCACCATGAAGCATCTATAAAATAAGAAGCTTATAAGGTAAGCCAAACATTTCTATCAATTAATTAGCAGTCTTGGAAACAACACCCCAACAAATAGCTAGCATCATCAAAGTAGCCAAAAAAAAAAAAAAAAAAACACC
>JXCR01010779.1:0-56624 GCA_002079205.1 Phalaenopsis hybrid cultivar | reverse complement strand
CAAAAAAAAAAAAAAAAACACTTCGGCGTGCCGCATTAGTTAACAGATTCATTCGATGGAAGCTCTCATCCACGGCAAGCAAGAAACATGTTTGTAATAGCAAAGAAACGCAACAAGCAAACCCATCGAACAAAAAAAAGAAGGATGCAGCCGACAGGGGTAGCCTTACCAAAAAACACGCCTAATCAACAACATTTATGCATCAAAACCAAATTCATCCCTTCATAAAAGAAAAGGGAAATCACAGAGGAACAGCAAGCGGTGAGGACATTGAGCAAGAGAAGAAAACCTAGGCCAGCAAGAGCTAATCCTTGAAACCAAGAGTCAAACACACATGAGAGCTTACTATTCTGGATTCATGGCGGAGAATCCAGTAACCTCACAACCTCGACAAAAGCCCTAGTGAATCACCTCGAAGAGAGGAGGGAGGAGATTGGGAAAGCAGAGCTGGTAGAACTTTTTAAAGGGGAGATGATGCCTCACACGCTCCAAACATAAGAGCAGTGTCGAAGGAACACGAAGAGAAGGAGTGTCGAAGAAGCGGCTCTGCGAGCTCGATCGCGAGGCAGAGGGCGATCGTGAGATTCCAGGGCAGGGGAGTAATTATGGACAAAACACGACAAGGGAACGCCGCTCGCGGGGATGATCCCGCTGGCGACGTTATTCACAAAATAAAAACCACGTTTTTGGAAATGCTCGTAAAACGTGAGAAACAAACAGTACAGCGGCGTTTTTGAAAACACTGCCGCACTTATAAGCTGTCGTAAACGGGCCCATAATCTAAAGCAATTCGTTTAATCATATATGTATTAAAATTAGAGAATGTTCCGCTCGACAAAATGTTTAGTAGCTTTATCCAAGTGGCTTCATTTTTTGTGAGACAATACTTGATTCTATTTTTCTATTTTATTTTAGTTTTTAAAATTTGTAGCCTCCCTTCCAAAAAGAGAAGTTAGTGATGGGTGGGGCTGTTAATTAAGTTTGAAGATTGTTAGTCGTTTGAAAATTGATTCAAATTTTGGTTCAGATGAGGATCATATCGAATTAAACGAGCCGAGCTATGACCTAAAATTTAAATCAAATTATTTTCGAGCTGATTTTGAGTTGACCCTAACTTAGCTCGAAATCTGATCTTTAACAGTCTTATTCATGTTAGGTTTACGAATTCATGATGAATCTTAAGATATTATTTGTATGCATTCCAAAGCTTTCATATTCACATAAACTTTCAAATGATTTGAGTTATTTCACGATAAATCGTAAGATATTACTTTATTTAAAAATTTTAAGATTTGTGCTAAAATACTTAAAAATTCATGATATTAATTGCACTTTCAAACTATGATAGTAATTGCACTTTCAGTCTTTAATATTAACTGTACTTTCAGACTTTGCAATTGTATCTGAACAATAAAGATGTTTGGTTGAGATATTTTTGAGACACAAAACATCACTTTGAGATACTTTTCAACTTCAATGTATCATCTCAAAAGAGTTCTAATTACTTGATAATTTGTGTAAGTAAATAAGTATTTAAATATAAATAGTCTGTGAATGAATGCTATGCAGTTTAAGATTAAATGTTAACTCACTCACTCAGAAAATCATGCAAAGCTCTTTTAAAAAATCCATGTTTATTTTAAAATTGAATAACCCTTATATTTTGAACATGAAATTCAACATAATTAAATTATGCACACTTTCAAATGAGTCACATTATATATAGAACATGAAAGCAAGTTCCACTCAACTAGTTCGATTATCTTCTTAAGGATTGGAGTTGACAATTCTAGTTAGTTTCAACAATGTCTAAATCACAGAGAAAAGAATTTGCAAGTCTAAATCATCTAATTTGATTCTCCTCCTTATAAGGACGGAAGTTGACAGAGCTTAAATTTTATAGATATTCAAGTTTTAATTTTAAAATGAATTTCAAACATACATGTTTTAAATGCCCAAATCCGCCGACGATCGCATTGGTAGAAAATGTCCATCGGATGGATCAAATTTTAAATTAAGATTTTAAAATCAAAATTTCAAACCAAAAAACCAAAACATCTAATTTAAAATAAATCACCTGAAGACTTAAAATTGAATCTCATTCACTCTTCATAACAGTTATCGGGAATGATAAATTTTTATTGACCTCAGCTTTTAAAGAGCTAATGTCACATCAAGTGTATTAATATATTCACATTCCAATAAGGACATGGTCAAAGTTTTTTGTCCATGTGGTTCGGTCCAAATGCTTCACAAAAAGGAGCAGTTATAGCCAGAGCTCTCTAAGCTAGTGGTTGTCGTCAAATGACACAATTATATTATGGTCGAGCAGCCCGTATATTGCTAGATGAGTTTATATCATTTGAGTTATGAACCAATTAGAGTACGTTTGATTTTCACAAAACATTCGATCAGCTGAGATTGATTTAAATTTGTCCCCTTAGACAAACTTCCACCCTAGATCTATAAGAGTCCATTCGACAACACAATTCATGGTTGCTGATAAAAATTATTTAGTCGGGATGGGTTGAATATCTCCTCTAACTTAGTAGATATGAAACTTTGATGACCCGACATGATAGAACCATGAGTTCTTGATCAGTTTTGTCATCATATTCCCTACCATCTGTTTTAAGCTCGATATATTGTAAAAACTTTCTTTATCATATGACACAAATCGCAAGACTTCTATGAAGATTCAAATTCAAGATCATTCAGGTCCCCAATTTAAAAAAAATTATAGTCAAACTAAGTGTTTTGACAGGATAAAGCAAATCCTACCAAAATTGATTCAATTGGAGTCAAATCATGCCTAAATCAAGCCATTAAAACAAATTTGAAGATTTTTTATCATCAATTGAATGGTTAAATGAATTCCAAATTTACACATTTATAGTCAAATCAAGCGCCTTGATGAGAGGAATCTAAATAGCCCAATCTCACTTAATTCTGAAGCTATTAAGACCCTTAAATCATTAAAAAACTCCCATGATTAAGATGAATTAATGTGAGTTGTTCAATCATGTGGTTGGAGAAATTATTTGCCAAAACTCCAAAATACTCTTCTCCCAAAAGAATTTAAATATACCCCTCTTCACTTGTAAAGAGAAGGAAAAAGAAGAGTTTTAGAGCCTGTTTGGGATTGAAGACTTCCAATCTTTATCCCCACCAGCCATTATCAATCACTATCGACCACACCTGCTAGTAATCGTCGGTAATTTCTATTTGCTAATGTCCTATCCCAAGTATGATCATATTCAATAGAGTTGTATTGAAGACCGATTATAACTTGCAGCTTCTGTAGTCACCGATCACAATTGATCACCGTCTGTCAGCCTCTATCGACCACCGTTAATCGCCCTTGCTTATTGCCTTTGGTGACCCATGCTCGCAACCGATGTATCCCAAATATGATAGTAATGTATAACACCGTATTAAAGACTTGATAATAACTTCTAGATTTAATAGCCACTATCAACCATTGACCGTAGATTAACCTCGACAACTACTGACCACCCTGCTCGCCATTATCGGTGCTTCTATTTGCTAATATTATATCTCAAATATGGTTGTAACGTGTAATTATATATAGAAAACCAGACAATAACTTCGGGACTCACAACTGCTAATCATCATCGACCATCGCTGATCTGTAGACCAACAACTACTTGTGACCACTGCTTAAGACCGATATAGCAAGAATATAGTAGTTGTGTCTAACACTTGTATCTTTCTTTACATTATATATTGACTAGTATAGTGTGGAGTATAGAATTGTAACCCCATTCTAAGAGAAGGGTTCTAGTCACCGAGTATAACCAATGTAGCCATCGACTACTACATCTTTCAACTACGATTTTTTAGGCAAACAGGCGCTATTGCAGCCCCTAATTACAGAAAATAAGTCAAACAAAAATAATTTTTGTTGTGTTCCATCTATAAAACGAACCAAACACAGGAAAAAAAGTCGTAAATCAACGCCCACAAAGACCAAAAATCAGCAGCTCCTAATCCAAATTAACATCTGGAGGATCTATCCATTTCCCGAATTTTTTTGTTTTATTCCATAAAAAAAAATCAGAATTTTATGAAGAAAATTAAAGAACAACAATTTCAAAAGTACAAAATACAAGCAAACTGTACGCAAATAAAATAGCACAAACGGAAAAAAAGAAAAAAGATTTTTATGATCTTAATTTTGATCAATAGCTACTTAATCAATTTTGTTTTTCCAATCATGGCCAAATGGACTCCACGGAGACTCTCATCTCTTGCAAATAGTCCCCTGTTTCCCGGCACTCTGTTTCATGTGATTGCTGCAGCGGTCTTTGAGTTTCAGCAGCCACCATGTCGCCAGAGAAAGCTCTTCCTTGGTTGATTGCGGACGAACTGGCAGGCCGATCGATGGCGACGGAGAGGGCATCTTCCGGATGAAGAAGCTCGTAGATTAGTAGAACAAGAGAGGCCATCAGATAACGAGATGGAAAATTTCAGGAATTTTTATGGATTGAGGGGTTTGGGAGGAATGAGGGATTTTGGGTGCTCTGCGGTATAAGTAGCCGAGGAAAGCAGCCGAACGAAACTGTGTGCTCTTTCAAAACAGGAGTGGAATGGAATTTTTCTTAAGAGTGGCTGCCATTTGTCGTTTGGAAGATATGCATATTGGCCGCTCAATTTTGGCCAATTATAAAACAGGCACACCTGTAATTTTCATTAGGGGAGAAAATTAAGGAATAAAAATAAATTTACCGTCCAATAAGAATGAAAAGTCATTTTATTTAAAACGACCCGTTGGGGGAATAATTTTTAATATACATTAATAAATTATTACAATTAATTTATTTATTAGTANGCATACAGGCCGCTCAATTTTGGCCAATTATAAAACAGGCACACCTGTAATTTTCATTAGGGGAGAAAATTACGGAATAAAAATAAATTTACCGTCCAATAAGAATGAGAAGTCATTTTAACTAAAACGACCCGTTGGGGAGAATAATTTTTTAATATATATTAATAAATTATTACAATTAATTTATATATTAGTGTTTATTAAATATTATTTTAATTATTTTTATTAAATATAATTAAATATTAATTACATTAATTAACATTTAAACAAAAATGAGTTAATTAATTTCTTACTTAATTTTATTTACAAATAATAATTATCAACCTATTAAATTATATCTTCTATCTATACATACATACATACATATATACATACATACATATATATAACTAACTGGAAGGCGTACTAGTTAATAAACCATATTAGCTAAAAAAATGAGTTAAAAATAAACTAAATTCATAATATGTCTTGCATATTAAAGTATGCCAATCACATCATGTTACAAACTAAACTAAAATCATTTTCTATGAAATAACACCTAAGCAGGGGTATATCCACATAATGGTCAGATTGGTCGATGTCACAAATGTTGTTTTTGAACTTATATTTCAGCATTCATGTTTTAGTTGTATCATTCGTAGTTTAATTTGACATAAAGTAGTTATCTTCATACATGGGAATTGATGTTGTATAATCAAAAATAGACCAAAATTTAAGCCTCTAGTCGTAGCTTGAAATTTCGATAGATCACTGATTTATAGGATACTAATTCTCATGAACGAATAAAATTATTGAATGTCAAATCAATCTACAAATGATAAAATTGAAGATGATGATGTTCAAATAGAATTTCTAAAACATCAGTTGTGACATGGACCAGTTCCACCACCATTTTGATATACAACTAGCTCAAGCGTCATTCAAACTCAGCAGCGTAGAAGATGATTTTACTTTGTAAACATGATGCTATGAGCACTTTTATGTGTAAGGCATATTATTAAGATGGTTTATTGTTATTTAATTTATTTTTTTTTCACATATATTTTCTACTAATAGAATAAATTAAATAATACACATTCTTCTTAAGAATGTTTGTAATGATATATATAAGACATAATTTAATAGGATGATAATTATGATGAGATAAAGTAAACTGATTAATTTATTATTANATATATATATAAACATACAAATTAATTGTTATAACTTATTAATATATATTAAAAATTATTTTTAATAATAGGGCATTCTTTTGATCCCCAATCTGCACTACTGAAATTTTGTATTCACTCAGATAAATTATTTATGTTTTATTTCATGGGTGTGATTTGTAGACCAAAAAAAAAAAATCAAGATTTGGGTGGTATAAATAAAAAAAATATAAAATTTTTGTGCTATATATATAAATACCTAGGAACTAAATGGTTTGTATAATGAAAATCAATGCCCTATCGTCAACTTTTATAAAAATGTTTATTTTGTATAGACAAATAATTAATGATGCTCATTTTACAGCTACTAACAACGACTCCTTCAGCTTCAGCATTGTTCGTCTGCCCTTAAATTTTTGGCCGCCTCCTAAAGCATTCACCTACTGCCGCGTCGAATTAGTAAAAATTGTCACTATGTCTATAATTTTTAAAATATTTTAATTTAAATGAAAAAATATCTCTAAATAAAAAGATTTATGCTCTGCCTGACAATGCGCGTTGAACTTCCGTTCGATTGCATGGAACGCCTTAATTGGGTGCAAGAGCGTTTTCATAACGTCACAGAACGTAGCATTACAAAGACAACAAATTATCGCCATTACAGATCGTACTGTTCTCTCGTGTTTGATAGACGCCACTTCTAAGCCAGATTTGTTGAACTAGAGTGCTTCTTCAAACGAAGCTTTAACTTACTTCCCATCTTTGATATTCTATCATTCTTTTTAAATTTAGAGAATTTCTAAACATTTTTTCATTCAAATCGGTTAAGTTTTGCTTAGAGATCCCAAAATTTTTTTCTTTCATACATAATTTATGTCTATCATTATAAGAGGTTGTCTTTTTCCTAGCTTTTTTTGATAATTTTATTTCTTTTATATTGAGTTGTTGTACCATTATTTTTCTTAATCATATGTAACTTATAATAAATTTGAGGCGTTAAATTGTGATTGCCAAAGGAAATGTTAAGTTTGCGGAGGTTTAAAGTTCATTTTAAGGGACATTTCATACAAACCACATATGTCGTATGTATTTTCACATCTAAGACCTAAATTTTAATACAATAAATACATAATTAATAATTAATCAAGAATATTATTGGATATAAAAAAATATTATTATTAAATCTATTATTAAATAAATTTGTGGAGGTTTAAATACATTTTTATTTATGATCAAATAATATATCATATATGCTATGAGTTATCATCGAATTTAATATTGAATATTTAACGAGTTACTTATTGAACAACAGAAGGGTTAGTTCGTGAACATAAACGAACAAGTTTGATCATGTTCATGTTTAGTTCATTTAAGCTCCGAATTTAAAAAATTATTCAAGCTTGTTTATTTATGAATTTGAACGACATGATCGAGTCATAATCAAGCTGAGTCCGAATTGTTCATCGAGTGCATTGGTTCATTGACAACCCTATTTTTATTCATCTAAAAAACTCCTTTCTGATTATTTAAGAATTTTTCCATGGCATGGTTTTTGCTGTTCTCACAATTATTTAATATTATATTTATTGAGGCCTTCGATTTCACCATTGCAAGACATTTGACCCTTCAAATGACTTTAAGAAGTTTTCAGTCATACTTGGAAAACAGTTAAATTTCATTTCGGCTCAAATCAAGATGATGTACTTCAATACATCTCTCTAACTTTAATACCTATCTGATTACAGGAATTGCTTAATATTATATCATGGGACTACCATGAATCCTTAATGCTCCTTCATTCTCCATTAATTATTAATTACTTTTGTAAACGGCGAGCTTTATTTTACAAAGCAGGAGTGGGTTTCATTTCGTGCAAGAAAATAAAACCGTTGGCAATACGGTCAGTTCTGTGGGATGGGGAAATGGCGGCAGCTGCTTGGATCTGCGGCCGCAGTTTTGTGATTAGGACAATGTTCCGCTCGACAAAATGTTTAGTAGCTTTATCCATGTGGCTTCAATTCTTGTGAGACAATATTTGACACTATTTTTCTATTTTATTCTTTTTTTAAAAAAATTGTAGCCTCCTTTCCAAAAAGAGAAGTTGGTGTGGGTGGGGCTGTGAATTTAGTTTGAAGATTGTTAATTCGCTTGAAAATTGATTTAGATTTTGGTTTGGATGAGTATTGAATCGAATTAAATGGGCTGAGCCGTGAGCTAAAATTTTAAATCGAATTATTTTCGAGTTGATTTTGAGCTGACCCTAACTTTGCTCGAAATCTGATCATTAATAATCCTATTCATGTTAGTTGTGAATTCGAGATAAATCTTAAGATATTATTTGTATGCATTCCAAAGCTTTCATTTCACATAAACTTTCAAATGATTTGAGTTATTTCATGATAAACCTTAAGATATTATTTTATTTAAAAATCTTAAGATTTGTGCAAAAATACTTTAAAGTTCATGATATTAATTGCAATTTCAAACTATGATATTTATTGCACTTTCAGACTATGTCATTAATCGCACTTTCAAACTATGTAATTGTATCTAAACAATAATGATGTTTGGTTGAGATATTTGTGAGACACAAAACATCACTGTGAGATATTTTTCAACTTCAATGTATCATCTCAAAAGAGTTGTAATTACTTGATAATTTGTGCTTTTGAGTGTTGTAGATGTGTCAAATATCAAATTATATGTTGCAATAACACAAATTACGTAATAACATCCTATAAGTCTGCCAAAATTTATGTAATTACATCAAGATGCATGTACATAAGCAAAAGTAAACTAGCATGTGCTCCACCAAATTAAATAAGTATTTAAATGTAAATAGTCTGCAAATGCTATGTGGGTTAAGATTAAATGTTAACTCAATCACTCAGATAAGCATGAAAAGCTCTTTTAAAAATCTATGATTATTTCAAAATTCAATAACCCTTATATTTTGAACATTAAATTCAATAGAATTAAATTATGCACGTTTTCAAATGAGTCACATTGTATATAGAACAATGATGCAAGTACAACTCAACTAGTTTGATCATCTTCTTAAGAATTGGAGTTGACAAGTCTATTAAGTTTCAATAATGTCTAATCTAATATATAACAATTTGCAAATCTAAATCACGTAGTATGATTCACCTCTTCATAAGAGCTGAAGTTACAAGGCTAAAATTTTATAGATATTCAAGTGCCAATTTTAAAATGAATTTCAAACATACATGTTTTGAATGTCCAAATCCACCGACGTTGAATCGCATTGACAAAAAAGTCTCAATCGAATGAATCAAATTTTAAATTAAGATTTTCAAATCAAATTTTTAAATGAAAAAACCAAAACATCTAATTTAAAATTAAATCATCTAAAGACTTAAAAGTAAATCTCATTTACTATCCATAACATTTATTGGGAATGATAAATTTTTGGTTGACCTCAGCTTATAAAGAGTTAATGTCACATCATGTGTATAAATATATTCACACTCAAGGAAATCTCACTCCAATAAGGACATGGTCAAATTTCTCTATCCATGTGGTTTGGCCCAAATGCTCCACAAAAAATAAGCAATTATAGCCATAGTTCTCTAAGTGGGTGGTTGTCGCCAAATGACACAATTATATTATGGCCGAGCAACCCATATTTTCCGCGATGAGTTTATATCATTTGAGTTGTGAACCATTTAGAGTACGTTTGATTTGCACAAAACATTCCATCAGCTAAAATTGATTTAAATTTGTCACCTTAGACAAACTTCTATCCCAGACCTATAAGAGTCCCTTGGAAGGCGCAATTCATGGTTGCTGACAAAAATCCTTTAGTCAGGATGGGATGAATACCTCCTCTAACTTAGTAGATATGAGACCGTGAAGACCCGACATGATGATAGCATGAGATTTTGATCAGTTTTGTCATCAAATTCCTTACCATCTGATTTAACCCCAATGTATCATCAAATTTTTTTTTTGTCATATGACACAAATCTCAAGACTTCTTTGAGCAAGAAACATTCCAGATTCAAATTCAAGATCATTCAGGTCCTCAATTTCGAGAAGTTTATAGTAAAACTGAGCATCATGACTATATAAAAGAAATGAAATCAAAATTGATTCAATTAAAGTCCAATCATGCCTAAATCAAGCCATTAAAGCAAATAAAAAGATTTTTTTATCAATAATTGAATGGTTAAATGAATTTCAAATTTGACATATTTACAGTCAAATCAATCACCTTGATGAGAGTAATCCAATGAGCCTAATCTCACTTAATTTAGATGTTAATGAGGCCCTTAAATCATTATAAAAATCCTATGATTGAGAGAGTTTAATGTGAGTTGTTCAATGAGGTGGTTGGAGAAATTATTTGCCAAAATACCAAAATGCCCTTCTCCCTAAAGAATTTAAATATACCTCCTCTCTTCACTTTGGAAGAGAAGGAAAAAGAAGAATTCCAGAGCTTGTTTCAGACTGAAGACTTCCAACCTTTTTCTCTGCCAACCATTGTTGATCGTCATCGACCACACCTGTTGGCAACTGTCGGTAATCTTTATTTGCTAATGTCGTATCCCAAGTATGATCATATTGTATAATGTTGTATTGAAGATCTGATTGTAACTTCCAGCTTCTATATCCACCGGCCATCATCGATCACCGTTTGTCAGCCTCCATTGACCACCACTGATCGCCACTGCTTATTTCCTTTGGTGACCCATGCTTTCTATAGTTGTATCCCAAATATGATAGTAATGTATAACGGTGTATTGAAGACCCAACAATAACTTCTAGATTTAATAGCCACTAACCACTATCAACCACTGACCGTACGTTAACATCGACCACTATTGGCCACCCCTGCTCGCCATTATTGGCGACTCCTACTTGCTAATATTATATCCCAAATATGGTTGTATTATGTATAAAATACCAAACAATAACTTCGAACCTTTGAGTTGCTAACCACTATGGACCACCGCTGGTCGTCACCATTGTCATGTATGCCACCAACTACTTGCGACTCCTGCTTAAGACCATTATAACTAGAATACAGTGGTTGTACCTAACACTTGTATCTTTCTTTACATTATACACTAGCAAAAATATTGTGGAGTATAAAATTGTAACCTCATTCTAAGAGTAGGGTTCTAGTCACTAAGTACAACCAATGTAGTCAACTACTGTTGCATCTTCAATTACGATCTTTATGACAAACTGATGGTATTGCAGCCACCAATTACAACATATACGGCCAACTACTACTGCAATTTTCAATTACTGCTTTTATGGCTATGGCGGTCAAAATAACTTGTTATTCACAAATAGTTCGTGTTCGGCTCGTTAAGCAGTTCTTGTTCGATTCAATTGCTACGCAAATAAGTTGAAAAAAAATAATTTTTTTTTGTGCTCGATGTATAAAAGAACCAAACACAAACAAAGATTTATTTGTTCATTTTAGACTTGTTTTAGCTTGAAATAATTTAATTGACTATAAGTCTATGAAAATTTATAATCAATTAAAATTATTAATTAAAAAATAGAAAAAAAATTAAATTATTTTTAAATGAATATTTTAATATAAATAGTAAGATTTGAACCTTTCCCTAAAGTCCTGTGATTGCCTGACTAGGGCTTTCAAAACAGCTCGTTGTTCAGGATTAGCTCGTGTTCGGCTCGCTAAACAAACAAAATGAACATGAACTACTTTTTTATGCTTGTTATATAAACGAGACAAACACAAATAATTGTACTTTTTAATGATCTGAACCTGAGCCGAGCCTAGGCTTGCTCAAGTTTATGTGTTTAACATCAGCCCTAAACCCTAAACAATTTATTATAGATTAGCTATGGATTAGCCTTAAACCCTAAACATCAGCCCTAAACGAGACAAACACAAATAACTATTCATGATTAGCTCCCGATTTATCGCCAACTAAATTTATTGATGTCACTAACATCAGCCTATGTGTTTAAGTATTACTACATCTTCCAACTATGGCTTTTGTGGCTAACTGACATTATTATAGTCCTCAACTAAAGCCTATGTGTCTAACTACTACTACAAATTCTATGTACAGTCTTTATGGCCAATTGAGACTATTGCATCCACAAATTATAGCCTTTGTGGCTAGCTGCTACTATTACAATTTTCAATTGTTGTCTGTGAGCCAACTATCACAATTATAACTGAGAAATACATGTATTTTAGCCCAATTATGTTTATTATTATTGAACTATTATTATACATTTGTGATTGTTAGTTTTGTAATTCCATCTTCTCTAATTCAGGAGAAGAGTGAACTTATGTACTTACAATCACATGATTAATTACTTTGACTAGGTGGGACCCTGTGGGTTTTTTCATTTCAAAGGGTTTTCCATGTAAAATATCTTGGTTTCTCCTCCAAATTTCTAGTATTTAAGTCTATTGAATTTTCATGCAATGCTAATACATTAAAATACTACTCTAGAGGCATGAATCTTCTGGCACACAACAAAACTCAATGAGATAAATTTTATAATCTAAAACTTAATTGTGCTGCTACTATATGTTAAATATTTGATGTTTAATGACTAGCCTTATTCAAAGTGCTCTTCTATTATTAGGAGGGAAAATCTACTATAGGAGCTTGCTACGTGAAACCATGAACCCAGATAAAAATGTCCTCAGAAAATATAGGTGAAATCTCTGAGTATTATCTTTTCTATAATCAAATCTATCTTTTGAAATTTTGACTCAAAATACCTAAATAAAAAACTCTCAACAGCACAATATGAGTCCAGCGCATTAAATGTTTAGAGCCCACACAAACTTTGTTATTTCCTTCCATCTCTAAGATAAATATATAACTTTTTTAGGGTAAGAGATAGGGATTTGAATGTGAAGAAGTATGTTAGTGTAATTATATAAACAAAATTTTTAAAAGAACGTTACCAAGTTCAATTTTTATTCTTCTTATATTGACTATGGTTTACTACTGTTTGAATGATAATTGAATATATCCTTTGTTCATAATTGATTCATCTCATTTATCATTTTTGGAAGATCTTGAGTGTTCCAAGTTGGTTCAATAAGAGGAGGAATCCTTTATCCATGAACATGATATATTTACTTAGAAGCCTAAGAAAAAGAAGTGCTTGAAAAAGTGTTAAGTCAGTTGTGGCATTTGAAGAGTACAATAGCCCCAACAATGATGCAATTATAGCATCCTCAGTTACTTGAGAGATAATTATGGTGAGGTTGATACGATCAAAATGGCATATAGCATTGATGGTAAACACAAGTATATGTCCTGACCAAATAGTACATGGAACTGAGTCTGTGTATCAATCCCACAAGTTACGAGTGAACTCCCAAAGTCTAGCAAAATCTACTGGTTTTGAGTCTAGCCCAAAGATTCAAAATTTGATGATTTTAAAATTCTAATTCTAATTCTTGTAAACAAAAGTATACGTCTACTTTTGAGTTTGAACATGGGATTCTCTTGATACTCTTCTCATGCATTCGATTGTTTGAAGGGAACTAACGTGCGTAATGGTATTAAAGAAATATATTATAGGTTTATAATAATAGGAAACTCAATTAATGCACGTAAAAAAATATTTTAAATTAAACATTGTATATTTTAGTGGAATGCCATTGTTAAGTTAGAATAGCTACTCAAATGAATAGAAAATTCTCAAGAAAACTTTGGGGTATTTACTCACATACCACACAATTTATATGTCTGTATTTACATATCTAACATCTAAACTAAAATCCTTAGCATCACATTAAAAATATTACTATTAGTAGTTTCTTAAAAGTGAAATACATATCTTCATGTATATGTTTATAACATCAAAATAATGGCGCGGTAGAACTAGGTTATGTCTGTCGTGTGAAATTGCCCGCCCTCAGATTTAGACCTGTATAAATAGTAAAATTTAACTCCTTTTCTTAGCTAATTAAGAGAATTTAATATATATTTTTGCAAAATATATAACAAAAAAATAAATATTTTATGATTTTGCGTGTCAAAGTGTTCTAAATGTTAAATATTAAGTTCTAGTTGTTAGATATGTAAATACATAAGAATTATGTGGTATAAGAATTATGTGGTATGTATGTAAGTTTCCCTAAAACTTTATGTTACTGCTTAGGGAAAAATTATTACATCCGGACTTTGGACGTATCTCTATGTGTAGCTGACAAAAAAAAAAAAAAAACTCGTTTTCTTAAGATCCGGCCTAGGAAATATTCCTCCTGTGTTATTCCGCGTTATTCAGGTGTTATTGTATTATTATAACACCGAGAATATTCCCAGAACACAATAATACATCAATATCACCACCATAATACTTTAATACCGCGGAATAATAAGGGGGAATATTCCCTTGTGCTAAAACAAATTTTTTTTTCTATCACCTTCACGTGACATGATTTCATTTGACTCCGTACATATCTCTACGTCTGGACTCCGAACGTAATATTTGTTCCAGTTGAGGATGACAAGAAATACAGTAACAAAATTACATATCTACGCGAATTAAAAGCATACAGCCTAAATTTTGAGAATTTAATTAATGCAGTTCTTTAGCGTGATTAAATGTAGATATAAGGAAGGACTTGCTGAGAATTCGGAAAATGAAATAATATTCAAATACATGCATGTAGAAGATGAAAAGGAAGATGTATTAAATTAATAGAAACTTAATATAACTAAATTTATGAAAGACGAATTTAGATTGAGGATATGTGTTAATTTAAGTGATGGTGCAATTAAATCAAATAAAATATGCTCTGTATTAAATGGTTAATAAATATGTAATTATGTATACTAGTTGTATTATACTTGGATTCACATACAGAAAATACTCTTTGAGAGAGAGAGAGAGAGAGAGAGAGAGAGAGAGAGAGAGAGAGAGAGAGAGAGAGAGCTAAGTGTCTTTCTATTGTCCAAAGAAAGGGAGTTTGAGATAATTAACCAATGTATAATATCCTTAGGCTTGTCATCTTACCCCTTATTTATCGATGAGGTTAGAGATAATATTTTATGAGAAGGTTACATTAAATGTACATGTATAAATTAGATAACATGGTCCCTCATGAAGTTTTTATATAATAAAAGATGCACTTATCATATTTAAATAATTACATTTTTTATGTATTAAGATTCAAGAATGAATCACACAGAGTCATTGGCCAACCTAAGCTATTTTACTAAAGGCTTTGGAAGTTTTGATCTAGTTTGTGGCCAAGTTGACATTCTAAGAATCTTGGGTGAATAAGTTTAGTTGGAATTTGAAGCTGAGTGCACAAGTTGGCGTAACTTCGGCATCATTCAAGTGACTTTGATCCAAGTAATTTTATCTTATTGAAAAGTTTATATCAGCGATTGTAACTAACCCTGATTGGCTTTGGCAATAGTGAAATTCTATTCCACAACTAATTAAGTTTGATTGAAATGTTTAATGACATCTTATAGTCGGTCGGGTTGACTCGTGCTTTCATAGAATTGGTTTCAGGGTACATGTGCAAGCTAAGGTGACAAATAAGATCATGTTGGAAGATTAGGTGTCCATTGCGGATTGAATGGGAGGTCCTGCTTTTAGAAGTAGAAGTGGCACAACTTGAAGGTGTCCATTGCGGAANATGATTAAGAGAGTTTAATGTGAGTTGTTCAATGAGGTGGTTGGAGAAATTATTTGCCAAAATACCAAAATGACATTCTCCCTAAAGAATTTAAATATACCTCATCTCTTCACTTTGGAAGAGAAGGGAAAAGAAGAATTCCAGAGCTTGTTTCAGACTGAAGACTTCCAACCTTTATCTCCACCAACCATTGTCGATCGTCATCGACCAACACCTGTTGGCAACCGTCAGTAATATTTATTTGATAATGTCATATCCCAAGTATGATCATATTGTATAATGTTGTATTGAAGATCTGATTGTAACTTCCAGCTTTTGTATCCACCGACCATCATCGATCACAGTTTGTCAGCCTCCATCGACCACCACTGATCACCATAGCTTATTGCCTTTGGTGACCCATGCTCGCTACAGTTGTATCCCAAATGTGATAGTAATGTATAACAATGTATTGAAGACCCGACAATAACTTCTAGATTTAGTAGCCACTGACCACTATCAACCACTGACCGTAGGTTAACCTCGACCACTATCGGCCGCCCCTGCTCGCCATTATTGGTGACTCCTACTTGCTAATATTATATCCCAAATATTGTTGTAAAGTATAAATATGTATAAAATACCATACAATAACTTCAGACCTTTGAGCTGCTAACCACTATGGACCACCGCTGGCATCACCACTGTCATGTAGGCCACCAACTACTTGCGACCACTGCTTAAGACCATTATAGCTAGAGTACAATGGTTGTGCCTAACACTTGTATCTTTCTTTACATTATATACTGGAAAGAATATTGTGGAGTATAAAATCGTAACCTCATTCTAAGAGCAGGGTTCTAGTCACTGAGTACAACCAATGTAGCCAACTACTGCTACATCTTTCAACTACGATCTTTACGACCAACTGATGGTATTGCAACCCCCAATTACAACATATACGGCCAACTACTACTACAGTTTTCAATTACTGCTGTTATGGCTAGAGCAGTCAAAATAATTTATTATTCACAAATAGCTCGTGTTCGGCTCGTTAAGTAGTTCTTGTTTGATTCAATTGCTACGCAAACAAGCCAATCAAAAATATTTTTTTTTGTGCTTGATGTATAAAAGAACCAAACACGAACAAAGATTTACGTGTTCATGTTAGACTTGTTCTAGCTTAAAATAATTTAATTGACTATAATGCTATGAAAATTTATGATCAATTAAAATTATTAAATAAAAAATAGAAAAAAATATTAAATTATTTTGAAATGAATATTTTAATATAAATAGTAAGATTTGAACCTCCCCTACCCTTAAAATCCCACGATTGCCTAACTAGGGCTTTCAAAACAGCTCGTTGTTCAGGATTAGCTCGTGTTCAACTCGCTAAGCTAACAAAATGAACATGAATAATTTTTTTTATGATTGATATATAAACGAGGCAAACACAAATAGTTGTATTTTTTAATGATCTGAACCTGAGCCGAGCCTAGGCTTGCTCAAGCTCAACTTATTTACACCCCTATTTATCACCAACTAAATTTATTGATGTCACTAACATCAACCTATGTGGTTAAGTATTACTACATCTTCCAACTATGGCTTTTGTGGCCAACTGACATTATTATAGTCCTTAACTAAAACCTATGTGTCTAACTACTACTATAAATTCTAAGTACAGTCTTTATGGCCAACTGACACTATTGCATCCACAAATTATGGCCTTTGTGGCAAGCTGCTACTATTACAATTTTCAATTGTTGTCTGTGTAGCCAACTATCACAATTATAAGTGAGAAACACATATATTGTAGCCCAGTTATGTTTATTATTATGGAACTATTATTATATATTTGTGATTGTTAGTTTTGTAATTCCATCTTCTCTAATTCAGGAGAAGAGTTGACTTATGTACTTACAATCACATGGTTAACTTTGATTAGGTGGGACCTTCTGGGTTTTTTCATTTCAAAGGGTTTTCTATATAAAATATCTTAGTGTCTCCTCCAAATTTCTATTATTTGTGTCTATTAAATCTTTATGCAATGCTAATACATTAAAATACTACTCTAGAGGCATGAATCTTCTGGCACACAACAAAACTCAATGATATAAATTTTAAAATCTAAGCCTTAATTATGTTGCTACTATATGTTGAATATTTGATGTTTAATGACTAGTCTTATTCAAAGTGCTCTTCTATTATCAGGAGGGAAAATCTACTATAGGGGCTTGCTACGTGAAACCATGAATCTATATAAAAATGTCCTCTTAAAACAAGGGTGAAATCTATGAGTATTATCTTATCTATAATCAAATCTATCTTTTGAAATTTTGACTAAAAATACATAAATAAAAAACTTTCAACAACACAATATGAGCCCAGGGCATTAAATGTTTAGAACCCACACAAACTTTGTTATTTCCTTCCATCTCTAAGATAAATATATAAATTTTTTTTAGGGTAAGAGATAGTGATTTGAATGTGAAGTAGTATGTTAGTGTAATTATACAAACAAAATTTTTAAGAGAATGTTACCAAGTTCAATTTTTATTCTTCTTATATTGACTATGGTTTACTATTGTTTGAATGATAATTGAATATATCCTTTGTTCATAATTGATTCATCTCATTTATCACTTTTGGAAGATCTTGAGTGTTTCAAGTTGGTTCAATAAGAGGAGGAATCCTTTATCCATGAACATGATATATTTACATATAAGCCTAAGAAAAAGAAGTGTTTTAAAAAGTGTTAAGTCAGCTGTGGCATTTGAAGAGTACAATAACCCCAACAATGATGTAATTTTAGCATCCTCAGTTGCTTGAGAGATAATTATGGTCAGGTTTATACGATCAAAATGACATAAAGCATTGATGGTAAACACAAATATCGGTGCTGACCAAATAGTACATGGAACTGAGTCTGTGTATCAATCCCACAAGTTACGAGTGAACTCCCAAAGTCTAGCAAAGTAATAGTCTACTGGTTTTGAGTCTAGCCCAAAGATTCAAAAGTTGATGATTTTAAAATTCTAATTCTAATTCTTGTAAACAAAAATATATATCTATTTTGAGTTTGAACGTTAAATTCTCTTGATACTTTTCTTACGCAATGAAGGGAACTAACGCGCGTAATGGTAATAAGGAAATATATTATAGGTTTATAATATTAGGAAACTTAATTAATCCACGTAAAAAAATATTTTAAATTAAACATTGCACATTTTAGTGGAATGCCATTGTTAAGTTAGAACAGCTACTCAAATGAATAGAAAATTCTCAAGAAAACTTTGGGGCATTTACTTGCATACCCCACAATTCGTATGTTCGTATTTACATATCTAACATCTAAACTCAAAACCTTAGCATCACATTAAGAACATTACTATTAGTAGTTTCTTAAAAGTGAAATACATATCTTCATGCATAGATTTATAACATCAAAATAATAGCGCGGCAGAACTAGGTTATGTCCATTGTCTGAATAGCCCGCCCTCAGATTTAGACCTTTATATAAATAGTAAAATTTAACTCCTTTTCTTAGCTAATCAAGAGAATTTACTAAGCATACCCTATTTAATATATTTTTTTGCAAAATATATAACAAAAAATAAATATTTTATGATTTTGCGTATCAAAGTGTTCTAAATGTTAAATATTAAGTTCTAGTTGTTAGATATGTAAATACATAAGAATTATGTGGTATGTATGTAAGTTTCCCTAAAATTTTATGTTACTGCTTAGGGAAAATTATTACGTCCGGATTCCGGACATAGAGATACGTCTGGAGTCCAATGAATCACTTACACATGGAGCTGACAGAAAAAAAAAAACTCGTTTTCTTAAGATCCGGCCCAAGAAATATTCCTCTCGTGTTATTCCGTGTTATTCAGGTGTTATTGTGTTATTACAACACCGAGAATATTCCCAGAATACAATAATACATGAATATAACCACAATAATACTTGAATACCGCAGAATAATAAGGAGGAATATTCCCTTGTGCTAGAACTTTTTTTTTTTCATCACCTTCACGTGACATGATTTCATTGGACTCCGTACGTATCTACGTCCGGACTCCGGACGTAATATTTGTTCCTCTTTAGGATGACAAGAAATACAGTAACGAAATTAAATATCTACATGAATTAAAAGCATACAACCTAAATTTTGGGAATTTAATCAATGCAGTTCTTTATCATGATTAAATGTGGATATAAGGAAGGACTTGCTGAGAATTCGGAAAATGAAATAATATTCAAATACATGCATGAAGAAGATGAAAAGTAAGATGTATTAATTAATAGAAACTTAATATAACTAAATTCATTAAAGAAGAATTTAGATAGCGGATATGTGTTAATTTAAGTGATGGTGCAATTAAATCAAATAAAATATGTTATGTATTAAATGGTTAATAAATATGTAATTATATATAATAGTTGTATTAAACTTGGATTCTCATACAGAAACTTTTCCACACACACAGATACACAGAGAGAGAGAGAGAGAGCTAAGTGTTTTTCTATTGCCCAAAGAAAGCGAGTTTGAGATAATTAACCAATGTATAACATCCTTAGGCTTGTCATCTTACCCCTTATTTATCGATGCAGGTAGAGATAATATTTTATAAGAAGGTTACATTAAATGTACATGTATAAATTAGATAACATGGTCCCTAATGAAGTTTTTATATAATAAAAGATGCACTTATCATATTTAAATAATTACATTTTTTATGTATTAAGATTTTTCAAGAATGAATCACACAAAGTCATTGGCTAACCTAAGCTATTTTACTAAAGGCTTTGGAAGTTTTGATCTAGTCTGTGGCCAAGCTGATTAGTTGGAATTTGAAGCTGAGCGCACAAGTCGGTGTAACTTTGACATCATTCAAATGACTTTGATCCAAGTAATTTTATCTTGTTGGAAAGTTTATCTCAATGATTGTAACTAACCCTAGCTGGCTTTGGCAATAGTGAAATCCTTTTGCACAACTAATTAAGTTTGATTGAACTGTTTAATGACATCTTATAGTCGGTCGGGTTGACTAGTGCTTTCATAGAATTGTTTTCTGGGTACTTGTGCAAGCTAAGGTGACAAATAAGAACATGTTGGAAGATTAGGTGTCCATTGCGGATTATATGGGAGGTCCTGCTTTTGGAAGTAGAAGTGGCACAACTTGAAGGTGATGGGCAAAGCGAGGCAATGAATGGTAGTAGTGAGTGTGCTATCAACAATTAGCCTTTCATCAATTATAATTAAGTAAATGTTTGATGCTAATGATTTAAACCTCTAATTTAATTTTTAAACCTTATTACATTTATGTATTTTAATCAAAATTTTCATAATTGATTAGGTATTATATAAATTATATAATTTAATTTAAATGTTAATAAAAATAAACTTATATATTTGGTTATTTAGTTGATAAATTCATCATTCATATACTTGTAATAATTTAAATGCTTTTTAAGTGAATAAAAAATTAAAAATTAATAGAAGAATATAAAATAAATTATCAGATAAGCAATTAAGCCATCACTTAAGGGCCCGTTTGGGGCAGCTGTAGCTTATTGAATAATCTGCTGATAAGCTGATTAAAAATAATCTACCGATAAGTTATGTTTCGGTGGCTATTACAATTTTTTTTTTTTAGGAAAAGCCAGACCGCTGCTAGAAAGCTGTCACCGCACATATAAAGGTGCGGTGTAAAAACGCTGTTTTTTGCATTTTCAAAACGTATAAGCTGCCAAAACAAAGTTTATCCAAACATGCTAGGTGTGTTTTCAAAACGTCACCGCACCAAATAAACTGTCTCAAACGGACCTATTGAGTTTTTGTCGAGCAACTTATTAAACTTTACACGAGCATGTTCAAAAGTGTAAATGAACAATTGAGTCAATCCTCAAACTTCTTCATTTCTACCTATGGTTTTAAAATTTTATTCAAACTTGATTACTTATTAAACTATAGATGAGCATGCATTTAGAATATTTTATTTATGGAAAATTTCTGCTGTCAAGCTAATTTTTAACAAATTATTTTTTATTTTGTAAACCCATATAACATATTTCATCACTTCTGTTTTTTTTTTTTTTTTCATATAAAACCTCTATTATTTGATAGAATAAAAAATTCATGAACAGTAATTGATCAAATTTATCATGTTTTTAATTATATTTTGTAAAAAATTACAATAGCATTCTCCCTTATTAAAAGATTTTGAAATTGTCCCAAAATTTATCCTTTCCTTCACATAAGCAACTGCTCCGATCTTTTAAGTATAATTTTCTGTCTGATTACATGGCAAAATGCGATAAGCGGAAAAAGACGCACGCGGTTCAGTATTACGCATTATAAATGAACTGCCCTTCCGCCGTGCCGGCGGAGTCGACGCCATGGCCGCCGAGCTCCGCCTCTACCCTATCTCTTCTCCGGCATCCCCACCGGCCGGAATCACCCGCTGCCCACTCGTCGGAATTCGTTTCCAACCATTCTTCTCTTCTAGTTCACCCCTTCCCTTTCCCGCCGCACTTAATCTCCTGGCTAGATCCTCAGACCGTCACCTCTATCAAACCTTTCTTTCAGGAGGCGGAAGTCCCGGCGGACCTCGCCACCGCGGCGGCGGTTACGGCGACGACAATGGATTTCACGACGAAAAGCCCGAGCGATCGGATTCAGTAGGCCCAATAGGGCTTTTCATCAATGGCTGGCGATCAAGGGTTTTGGCTGATCCTCAGTTTCCTTTCAAGCTTCTGATGGAGGAACTCATTGGCGTCAGCGCCTGCGTATTAGGTGACATTNGCCCGAGCGATCGGATTCAGTAGGCCCAATAGGGCTTTTCATCAATGGCTGGCGATCAAGGGTTTTGGCTGACCCTCAGTTTCCTTTCAAGCTTCTGATGGAGGAACTCATTGGCGTCAGCGCCTGCGTGTTAGGTGACATGGCTTCCCGTCCTAATTTCGGCATTAATGAACTCGATTTCGTGTTTTGTACCCTTGTTGTCGGCTCTATTGTTAACTTTGTTTTAATGTACCTCCTTGCTCCTACGGCCGCTGCCTCCTCTACTGCGGCTGTCGTCACCTCCCTCCCGAGCTACATGTTTGAGTCCGGGCCCTTTTCCCTAATGGACCGAATCGGCACTTTCGCCTATAAGGGCGCCACGTTTGCTGCCGTCGGCTTTGCGGCTGGGCTTGCTGGTACGGCGATTGCGAATTGGCTGATCGCGTTGAGGAAGATGATGGATCCAGAGTTCGAAACACCTAATAAGCCGCCGCCGACGGTGCTAAACGCGACTACTTGGGCGCTGCACATGGGATTGAGTAGCAATTTTAGGTATCAAACGCTTAATGGGTTGGAGTTTGTGATGGAGAAAGCGGTTTCGCCGGCGGCGTTCAAGCCTTTGGTGGTGGTTCTCCGATGTTTGAACAATGTTCTCGGCGGGATGTCATTTGTGATGCTCGCTAGGTTGACAGGGTCGCAGAAGGTGGCGATAAANAATTTTAGGTATCAAACGCTTAATGGGTTGGAGTTTGTGATGGAGAAAGCGGTTTCGCCGGCGGCGTTCAAGACTTTGGTGGTGGTTCTCCGATGTTTGAACAATGTTCTCGGCGGGATGTCATTTGTGATGCTTGCTAGGTTGACAGGGTCGCAGAAGGTGGCGATAGCGGAGGAGAATATGGTACAGAAGGAGAGGTTAATGCGAGATCGTGCGGTGGTTTTGACGGCATCTTCAGAGGATAGAGAAGCAGAGTTGCAGCGTAACGAGTCTCGGACAAACAAGTGAGATTTTTACTGCTTTGGTTATCAGATTCTCTTGAACAGTAAAACATATGCAGTTGTGTATGTCTACTTTCTATATTCAAGTAGGAAGTGGAGGGTTGAAGCTGCAATGTAAACTTTTAAATTTTTTTATTTTAAAATTTTGTGTGGCTCCATCATCATGCTTAGAATTTTATTGATAATTTGATATAATCCTGATGTTGGCTGATTTTATTAACATAATTATAATCCCATCAAGTCTTTTTTTTTGTGTTTTAGCTTGGGCAATGTAGCAAGACTCCGAACTTGGGGTTTGCCTTTTTTTTTCAATCTAGTTTTTTTTTTTTGGACTGAATAAGTTCTTTCTACTTTTAATTAAAATTTTGCAAATTCACTCGAGATTGCAGAGTTTCTAAACCGGCTTAACACTGTCGGTTCTAGTTCTCATGAGTAAAACCGAGATGGTGGTCATCGTGCTTAAACTTCTATTTGCAATACATTTTTTTAAGTGTGACGTATTTACCCTGTTTTTCCTTTATTACCCAAAGATTTTTGACATTCTTAGCACAATCCTTCATTAGGAAAATTTGATACTCTTTGATTGTAACTTCTTTTTTAATTTCTTGCTTGGCATGCTACATATTATGACACCAGCGATGGCTTTGTCAATGCTTAGAATTTTCACTATTATTTAACTCAAGTGAACCAAGTTGTAATATGGACCTAAACCTTGACCAAGGAATAAAAAAAAAAAAGTGAACCAACTTTCCTATGCAAATATAAGAATTTGTTTTTTCAGAATTCATCAAAATGAAGCCAGAGATAAGTTGCTAAAAGAACACTTTGACTATGTTTAGACCTCAGTCGACAGAAGGTATACCCAATTAGTGATACTCAACTCATAACTGACCATTAGTACCTGCTTGAAGTGCTTAGCAATAGAAGCCATCTTATATGCTTGTATCAATGGAGAATGCTTCATGACTAGTTATGTCTTATGTCTTGGAACCTTATAGCAATGTAATAGCTATAAAGCACATCACATAACGTCAATCCTGACTTCGCACTTCTATGTATTTAGGCTTAAGGCTTATCTCACTCTCTATCTCTTCTATGCGCTGCCCCCCGCCTCATTCTCAAAGCTTGGGTAGTCTGACACTCTCACTTGGCTTAGTTCAATTGAGTTCTCTTGCAAGGGTTCTAAAGAGCGTGCAAAAATCTAGTTCAAGTCTAATTAACCTACTTTTGCATCCCTTGATTAATTTTTAGTAGCTTCAAGTATGGTTCAATTAGCTTCCACCAAAGAATTTAGGATCCAATATTTTCTTATGTGTACTGAGTGTGGAATTATGTTTAAGGTCAGCAAGTAGGTTATGAGCCACAACAATGATTGGGAACAAATGTTCAGGAGTGAGAAACAAAATAACCATGTTAGTTTAAATTAGCGTCAATAGATGAAGGGTTGTCTTACTAAGATAACCCATAAAACTAACATGCATTTCTCACAATCTGCTCTTTCATGCTTCAAGCATCAACCATTTCATTGAGATGCGAACCTTGTGCTCTGCCGAACTTGATCTTTCATGAGTCATTTGAAAATGTCTCTTCTAATGTTTTGAAGGTGTGTGCTTCTAACATGACATGCAGACGAAGGCTCGAACATGGTAGTTAATTGAATAATGCATCTTCACTCCAAATAAAGCTCAAGGTGTTGGTGCTTGATTTATGCAAAGGCAGGTTAGGGTTAGAAAATTTATTGCAGCAGACATTTCAATAAAAAAGTAAATTTAAGAGTGCCAGAAAGTGGACTTATGGAGGAGATTAGAAGAGGAAACGGTCATGGTGGATTTAAGGGGAGAGGTAAATATGAGGGTAACAAGAGGAATCAAACTACATTTAACAAATATTCTACTTTTTATGAGAATATAAATTATGCAGGGAAAGATTATTGATCTAAGAATAGCAACAGTCAAAATATAAACTATTATTTTGACCTCCAATTATTGAGCTAAGGTAAAAGAGCATTTTTGTAATGTGGTACCGCTCTCCTATCACATCTCACCTACCGCTCACCTACCTCCACCTACTACTCTATTGCTTCTATAAATAGAGAGGGTGTGAGGCTTAGGAGAGCAAGGGAAGAGATCTTAAGCTACCACAAAAGAGGAGAGAATAGCTAGAGAGCTAGAGAGGAGGAGAGCATCTTGAGGCCTTGCATCAAGGTGTCGCTTGAGAGGGAGGCTATAGAAGGAAGATGAGGGCTCATCTCTATGTATAAGCTATGTATTCTCCATTTCTTTTGACTTAGTGAACTATTTTATTGATTCCCTCCTGTGGACGTAGATCCAGTTGGATCGAACCACTTAAACAATCTGTGTTTGCTTGTGTTCGTTGCGTTTCATTTCTATGTCAGGAAGTACATATCTCACAACAATTGACGCCGTCTGTGGAAAGATCCATACTTCTTGGCTAGAGGTGTCTGCATAAAGGTGTTCGCGACCAGTGACGAAGAAGATGAGTTTGGCATTCACGAACAGAGAAGCAAGCGGATCACGTCGTAGGCAGTCGAATTGCGACAGAATCGGTGAGCAGTGGAAGCTTTGATCGATTGGATTCGCACCGCAGGTTGTGCGATTCGGCAAGACGAAGGAAGAACAGTCCGTGAGCGAGGGCCGAAAATTTAAGACAGGGTTGCCAGCAGAGGATTTCAGAGCTGGAGTTCGGTATTGCGAGCAGCTCGGCCAGAGGGAAGAGGTGGAGATCACGCAGAGAAGGGTTCGAGGAGTTTCCTGTTTGGGAGTTCGCAAAGCAGGAGGACCTGAGCAGTTTGGCGAGGCGCGACGGCTCTGNGTATTTTTTATGTGATTTTAAGAATTTGAGTGGTATACATGTAAATATGAATGTTTTGGCATTAGATATGTAAATGCACGATAACCGTGTGGTTTTTATGTAAATTCCCCTACTGTTTTAATGCTTTTCCATTTGGGTATATCTTATACTTTTATTCTAGCACATTTGCTTGTGTGCTGTTTTGGTATTTGATGATATTATATCTAATCAAGTAAATTATACAATTCAAGTGCGTTAACTTTCAATCACTCACATTTGTATAAATTATTCTAGTGAGTCACTTAAATTATTTGATTAAGTAGTTAATTATTTATTTTTACATATTGTTTGGGTCTTGAAGTAAAATAATTTCAATAAAAGTTCAGAAGTGCTGTGCTCATTTAGTTCCCCCACTTTTGCTGTGCCATATTCTTCGGGAACACCCAGGGTTATATGGTTGGTCTGTATTTTCATCTTCGTGATCTTCTCAGCCTTTTGAAAAAGTCCATAGCATTTGAAANAAACAAGTGAGATTTTTACTGCTTTGGTTATCAGATTCTCTTGAACAGTAAAACATATGCAGTTGTGTATGTGTACTTTCTATATTCGAGTAGGAAGTGGAGGGTTGAAGCTGCAATGTAAACTTTTAAATTTTTTTTATTTTAAAATTTTGTGAGGCTCCATCATCATGCTTAGAATTTTATTGATAATTTGATATGATTTTGATGTTGGCTGATTTTATTAACATAATTATAATCCCATCAAGTCTTTTTTTTTTGGGTTTTAGCTTGGGCAATGTAGCAAGACTCCGAACTTGGGGTTTGCCTTTTTTTTTTTTTCAATCTAGTTTTTTTTGGACTGAATAAGTTCTTTCTACTTTTAATTAAAATTTTGCAAATTCACTCGAGATTGCAGAGTTTCTAAACCGGCTTAACACTGTCGGTTCTAGTTCTCATGAGTAAAACCGAGATGGTGGTCATCGTGCTTAAACTTCTATTTGCAATACATTTTTTTAAGTGTGACGTATTTACCCTGTTTTTCCTTTATTACCCAAAGATTTTTGACATTCTTAGCACAATCCTTCATTAGGAAAATTTGATACTCTTTGATTGTAACTTCTTTTTTAATTTCTTGCTTGGCATGCTACATATTATGACACCAGCGATGACATTGTCAATGCTTAGAATTTTCACTATTATTTGACTCAAGTGAACCAAGTTGTAATATGGACCTAAACCATGACCAAGGAATAAAAAAAAAAAAAACGTGAACCAACTTTCCTATGCAAATATAAGAAATTTTTTTTTCAGAATTCATCAAAATGAAGCCAGAGATAAGTTGCCAAAAGAACACTTTGACTCGGTTTTGACCTCAGTCGACAGAAGGTGTACCCAATTAGTGATACTCAACTCATAACTGACTATTAGTACCTGCTTGAAGTGCTTAGCAATAGAAGCCATCTTATATGCTTGTATCAATGGAGAATGCTTCATGACTAGTTATGTCTTATGTCTTGGAACCTTATAGCAATGTAATAGCTATAAAGCACATCACATAACGACAATCCTGACTTCGCACTTCTATGTATTTAGGCTTAAGGCTTATCTCACTCTCTCTCTCTTCTGCGCCTTGCTGCCGCCCCGCCTCATTCTGAAAGCTTGGGTAGTCTGACACTCTCACTTGGCTTAGTTCAATTGAGTTCTCTTGCAAGGGTTCTAAAGAGCGTGCAAAAATCTAGTTCAAGTCTAATTAACCTACTTTTGCATCCCTTGATTAATTTTTAGTAGCTTCAAGTATGGTTCAATTAGCTTCCACCAAAGAATTTAGGATCCAATATTTTCTTATGTGTACTGAGTGTGGAATTATGTTTAAGGTCAGCAAGTAGGTTATGAGCCACAACAATGATTGGGAACAAATGTTCAGGAGTGAGAAACAAAATAACCATGTTAGTTTAAACTAGCGTCAATAGATAAAGGGTTGTCTTACTAAGATAACCCATAAAACTAACATGCATTTCTCACAATCTGCTCTTCATGCTTCAAGCATCAACCATTTCATTGAGATGCGAACCTTGTGCTCCGCCGAACTTGATCTTTCATGAGTCATTTGAAAATGTCTCTTCTAATGTTTTGAAGGTGTGTGCTTCTAACATGACATGCAGACGAAGGCTCGAACATGGTAGTTAATTGAATAATGCATCTTCACTCCAAATAAAGCTCAAGGTGTTGGTGCTTGATTTATGCGGTTAGAAAATTTATTGGAGCAGACATTTCAATAAAAATTAAATTTAAGAGTGCCAGAAGGTGGACTTATGGAGGAGATTAGAAGAGGAAACGGTCATGGTGGATTTAAGGGGAGAGGTAAATATGAGGGTAATAAGACGAATCAAACTACATTTAACAAATATTCTACTTTTTATGAAAATATAAATTATGCAGGGAAAGATTATTGATCTAAGAATAGCAACAGTCAAAATATAAACGAATAGGAATGTTATCATATTAAGATTTATCATCATATCGAAAATAACTATTACTTGAAGGCTAGAAAACAAGCAATTTTTCGTCTAAAAAAAGTCTTTATTGCCTTAACTACTGGTGGCCCAGAAGATGGGACTGTACGTATGCTATGTAGAGGCAATTAATGACTGCTATAGATGCAACGTAACGGTGCAACAGAATGCAGAAACATGACAATTATTGAATTTGCTAAAAGAATGCTTAAAGATAAATGGCTACCAAATTTCTATTGGACAAGAAAAATAAAAATAAATCAGCAACTATAATATTTATGATGAATCATTTTCTATGAGAACATCGAGAGAAAGAACTGGCTACCTTTAAGCCTGATAAGAAGGAAAATCCGTTCTATGTTATTTTAACTTTATTTATCTACATTGTATGCATTTATTCCCATTAATAGAAGACTGAAAGAAGAAAGAAATTGATGACAAAAGGATTGAGAGCAGCTAGATATGATTATTGCGTGCAAGGAAATTCTTGGGGGTAGAATAGGAGTTTAATGCCTTGACTTTGTTTGAAGATCCATCACACGCACGACGGAAGAGTTCTAAGATGAGACATCGGGGTTTCTATATGAAAATCCAAAAAAAAAAGTATGGGACCAAGCCAACTTGAAATAATTCTACCTGTATATATCATAAGTTACAAATGGTGACATTCTACATAATTAACGATAGCATGTGAATCATATAGAAAAGATTCCACAATGGAAGCTAAGAAAAGTTGAAGTTATTGGAGTTGTCTTTAGAGATCATTTGTGATAAGTTGGATAATCCTTTTTTAGGAGATGATTCGTATCGACCCCCCCTTTTTTTTTGTTTATTTTTCTTAGTATTTATCTATCTTTGTTTCTTTCTTTCTCTCGGTCTATTTCTTCTGAAATGAAGGTTGTTTGAGAAGAGAGGTCCAAAAGTGACCGATATAAAGAAAAACACCATTCAGGCAGAAACAATAAAAAAAAAAAATGGTGGCGCACACATACCACAAAATTCTTATGTATTTACATGTCTAAAACCCATAGTTTGATATTTACAATTATAACACCTTTGTCTGATAAGCTCATGTACGAAAATGTGTATTTCACATTTAGAAAGATAGTGATAATTGTATTTTTTATGTGATTTTAAGAATTTGAGTGGTATACATGTAAATATCAATGTTTTGGCGTTAGATATGTAAATGCACGATAACCGTGTGGTTTTTATGTAAATTTCCCTACTGTTTTAATGCTTTTCCATTTGGGTATATCTTATACTTTTATTCTAGCACATTTGCTTGTGTGCTGTTTTGGTATTTGATGATATTATATCTAATGTACAATTCAAGTGCGTTAACTTTCAATCACTCACATTTGTATAAATTATTCTAGTGAGTCACTTAAATTATTTGATTAAGTAGTTAATTATTTATTTTTACATATTGTTTGGGTCTTGAAGTAAAATAATTTCAATAAAAGTTCAGAAGTGCTGTGCGCATTTAGTTCCCCCACTTTTGCTGTGCCATATTCTTCTGGAACACCCAGGGTTATATGGTTGGTCTGTATCTTCATCTTCTTGATCTTCTCAGCCTTTTGAAAAAGTCCATAGCATTTGAAGAACTTATGTATGTCTATACTTAGGTTAGTGAATCAAATCGTAATATGGACATGAGTTAGGATCAAGGAATCGATGAATGGTGAAAAAGCCAGCATTTAGTTCTCCCGCTCATTACTCATAAAAAAAAAACAAAGGAAGATTTACACGCATACCACTCAATTTCTATGCATTTACATATTTATTTGCATGCTGCGAATAAAGAGATGAAAGCATGGCTCAGTAGGACTGAGCTTATATTCATGAAATCTCAATTTCTATCATTTCCTTCCCCTAATATTACCATCCGCAGATCATTGTTGGGCATAGGAGATTTCCTCTGCTAAACTGGCTGCTGTGATTGAATACTAAAAAACTTGAATGATTTTGAAAAATTAAATGAAAAAAAAAAACTTAAGGCCCTATGATTGATTATAATTTTTTTTTTTTATTAAGATCATATTCATATACAAGCTTTGAGCAATAAAATTCATTAATTGAGTTATCATATTCAATATGAGAAAAGTGTCATAATGGTCTTTGATTATTTGTAGGGGATATTTTTTTGTCTTAGAGCTTATGAAGTGTCAATTTAGTCTCCCGACTCTTGTATATGAGTTTAAATAATTCCCTGTGAGAATTATGTTAGCTCAATAAAAGAATTTGAGGATTAATTTAGAAATTTTAGAAACTCTGGGACTATAATCATCACATGAAAATAGTTAGGGGACTCTTTTGGCACTTCACTCTATTCACTATAAAGATTTTAATAATGACATCTGAAATAACGCTAATCAGATTTATTTATGTCAATATACTAAAATAAATGGTGGTAAAGTTCGTTTTAAAAAAGGGGCATTTACATACATGCCACCCAATTCCTATTTTCTTACATATCTAACAGCTAAACTTTATGTTGTACATTTATACCACCCAAATCTTTTCATATCAATGTTAAAAACACCACCATTTTTACTTTGAAGTGAAATGCCCTTCTTGCATGCGTAGCAAAGGTAAAAAGTGTGTTTAGGTGTTAATATGTACATACATAGGAATTGAGTGGTGTGTATGTAATAATCAAAATCTTCCTTGAAAAAGTTAAGTGGATCGAATCCCAGATCTCAAACTCATTTTGGCCAGCTACAATGAGGAATTTGCACCTCTTCTTCCATGTTAACTGGATAGGATCTGAAGAACCCTTTTGAGATGACTTCATTGTTCCTGAAGTTTGTAGAAGAATCAATAGACTAGTTAACAGGATAGTATGTACAACATGCAGTAAATAATCATATAGGTCTTTCTAAAATCAAACTTAAATATTCCACAAATAGAAATTTGAGGCTATAAAGCCTCTCTGCAAAACAAATCAATATGTTTCGGGAATGATCCACACACAACCAAATTAGTAGGACTTTCTAAACCTCACTTGATTTCTGTTTCTTTCTGCTCCTTAAGAGAGGAACAGACTGGAGGCAATGCTTCTGCTGCATCTATTTTCTGAGCAGAGGCAGCAGAAGAAGCTGCGACCGAGCTTTGGTTTAAATGTTGACGGTGGTACCTGCACCTGAATGAACCTGGATGAGTGGTTGGAGAGCACACACAGCTTTTACCTCCAGTGAGGCTCGAAAGAGAGTCCGTCGACCCTGATTTCTTCATAAATTCATCTTCTAGATTGACAATGTTTTGGTTCTCCACTCTCATTGCTGTGCTCCTTTATCTCCTGTAGGTAGAGCTTGCAAATTCAACCATGTTTAGCTTCACATAAATTGGGTCCTATTTGAGGATTCGTTTGATTATTTGTAGAAACTAGTTTTGAAAATGATGAGTTTTGTTAGATTTTTTTTATTTGGTGGGATGCATTTTTTAGTATAGCTCAAATTTAATTTTATGTTCAATTTTATAGTGTTGTATTTACATACATACCACTCAATTCCGTTTACATATCCAACACCTAAACTTCAATTTTTACATTGATGACGCCTTACCTATGCATGAGAAGGTGCATTTCATATTTTAAAGTTAAAATAATTGTATTTTGTATGTGATATGAAAGATCTGGGTGTTAAAATGTGAGAAGTAACGTTCAGGCGTTAGATATGCAAATAAATAATAAGAATTGGGTGGTACGTAGACCAAGACAATCATGGACGATACAGAGTATCTATGTAAGATGTGTCTGTAAATAAAAATAGAGGATATGAATATTCATTGAACATAATATTATACTATAATAAAATGTTGCGTTCAATATATGCATGTATTTTTAAAAGGATTAACGGCATGATACAATTTTTGCACATTCTGTAAGCATGAAGAGCATATTTACATTATCTTTTACATGAGTAATAAAAAAAATCAGTATCGAATTAGTGCTAAAAAAGCAACTATAGTGTTCATTGCCTTACTCCAATGCTACAGAAGATGCTAAAGTGCGTATGGAATTTAGAGACAATGAACGACTGGCTACACGATGCAACATAATGGTGCAAAAGAATGCAGAACATGACAATTATTGAAGTTGCTAAGAGTATGCTGCAACAACAACAACGAAACCTTCATCCCCTTGAGTGTGGTCAGTTACATGAATCCTTTTTCTCCATTGTGTCCTATCTAGTGTCATATTTTCATTTAATCCTAGTAAATTAAGATCTTTTCTTATGAAATCATCATAGATCTACCTCTGTCTTTCTTAACATAAGTCGAATTTAAAATATCTACTCTTCTAATCAGATTATTAGATGGTCGATGTTTATTGTGAAAGTTGCTAAAAAAGTATGCTAAAAGATAAAAGAAATAAAAAAAAAATCAGCAACTATAATAATTATGATAAACCATTTTTCTATGAGAACATTGAAAGAAAGAACAGGCTAGTTTTTAAGCCTGATAAGAAATAAAATCCATTGTATGTTATTTGAACTTTATTTATTCTACATCGGATGCACTTATTACCATCAAAAGAAGACTATAAGAAAAAAAAAAGCAATAGATGACAGAAGGATTGAGATCCTCTAGAATGGTTGTTGCATGCCGCTAAGAGGAGATATCAGGGTTTATATATGAAAATCCAAAAAAGGACAAAATCATATATATTAGAGGTTAAAAATGCTGACATTCCTTTTAATTAAATAAAGCATTAATATATTATAGTAGATATGAATCATATAAAAAAAATTCCATAATGGAAGCTGGAGAAGTTGAAGTCATTGGAGTTTTGTCTAAGAGATCGTTTGTATAAATTTGATTATCCTTTTTAAGAATAGGAGTCAACAGCCTATAAATTATAATATAATATTGGTGCGTATAGCATGCTTTAGTCATGTCGATGATCAAATGCATCAAAATTGTTGATCATGCTAGTCGAAGAGGTAATTGTTGTGACCTTGCTAGATATTAGTCTATATTTAGACCATTATGGATCTTTCAAGATAATTGTTGTGACGATGCCTTAGGTGTAAAAATCGAAGTGTGGACTACATGTAGAGGTTTGAATTTACTTGCAAAATTTCTCATACATCTTGGAGGCCCTAGATGTATATAAGAATGTTGAATGGAAGAATTTTCTTGGCTACAAGTGTATCTATGATGTTAACATGGTCATCTTTTCTACGTTAAAGTTGGGGTTGCCCTCTAATCTTAATTTGTTATTGAATTGATAGATGATAAAAGATAAGTGTTTTTCTATCACAACTATGCCTAGATTTTTGTCCTACTAGTCTTCTAATTGAAGCTATTACTAGTCTTGACCTACTTCTAGATTGAATGACCCATTAGATGACAAGGTGACTACCACATTGCAATCATGCTCAAGAAGTTAATATGAATGATATTTTAAGGTTGTAGCAAGCCAAAAATTATTTCCAATTGACAATGTCAAACTTTTCCATGCAAATAACTATTAGTAATAAAGTGAGAGATTAATATCATAACTTTATATGAATATTTAATACTCAAATAAAATAAGAGTTGTAAGAGGAGAAACTTAAGATTTTTACGTTAAAAACTTGAAAGAAAAAAAAAATCAAAGGGTTTGACCTAATTGAAATGATTCTACTAGTGCAGGTCAAAGGTTGCAAATGTTGTCATTTTCCATAATCAAGGGATTGATACATTATAGTAGGATGAATCATATAAAAAATTTTATAATGGAAGCATGAGAAGTTTGGAGTCATTGGAGTTGTTTTAAAGAATTCATTTGACATATTATGCCATTTTTTTTAAGGAGCCAACAGATCAAGAAAATTAATATAATATTTTAGTGGATGACATGTTTTAGCCTTATCAACAACCATGCACATCAACAATATTAGTGATGATGGATGATTGGGCTTGTGGTTGTTAGCATTAGTATTGAGGGTGAGCATAGAATTTAGAATTGATAACATGCATTAATGGCATATATCAACCTTATAGGCAATGATGTGTGTTTACGATATGCATCAATATTACAGTTGATAATGGTTAATGAAATTGATAGGAGTTAATGGTCAGGAGAACTATAATTACACATCAATGATCAAACAGCTATAGTTATGTAATGATGGTTGAATTATTGTAACAAGTGTGGAGGTCAGGTGATCATATACATGAAATGAAAGCAAGGAGATCATATACATGAAGGTTACATAATCATAAGTGGGCATCTATATTTAAGCGTTGATAGTTGGGAGATCATGGATAGCCGACAAAGGTCCGATCACTATAACCAGATGATTGGGGTTGAATGACTATTTTAAAACATCAATAATCAGGTGGTAGTAATCGCGCGATGGTGTCAAATAATTGTAGTGTGGCAATGAATGTTTAAGTATCATAAACAAGTGATGGAGGCTAGGAGACCGTTCTCAAGTATTGGTGGTCAGGTAATGGTACAATTATATTTTATCAATGAAGGTAAAAGAAACCATAATTAGATGGTGATGGTTGGATGATTATACAACTAATAAATTTCAGGTAACTGTAGTAAGGTGATCATAGTCATGCGATGGTTGTGAGGATGGTGTAGATAGACGATAGAGGTTGGGCGATTGTAAAAATGTCAAAGGTTCGATGATCATTATCAAGCATTGGTGTCTTGACCATATAGTGATTGTGCTACTAATTGTGATCTTAGTCGAGCAAATATCGTCATGTGATTGTAATTAGGAATCGAAGGTCTGGTTTTAGTTCAACAATGGTGGATGGGTGACTACAGTTTGATTGCAATGGATGGGTTTGCATCAATTTGATGATTATAGTTGGATGGTAGTCTGACGGGGATGGACTAGTGGTGAAGGTGGTTGGACAACAATGATCCAACGATGGTGATTAGATGGCAACACTTTCATAGCATTGTTATGATAAATGATGACTTGACAACGGCGGTCAAATAAACAATAATCCAACAATGGTGGTTGAGTAATAGTGGTGATGGCACTAGTTGAGCGGTGGTGGTTTGATAGTTGTGACCATCTTGATCTCAAGCCCTTCGAATCCTTAGGCTCCCTCAAATCATCAATCAATTCCTTGCTCTAAGTCTAGCTTGCCTTTTTATATAGAAAATGAGTGTTTATTTATAATGTTTGGGAATTACATCTATAAATACCACCAAGATCTAAAACACTCCATCAAAATGGCTCGAAGCGATTCTCTGGATCATGAGGTATTTTGTAAGTATTGAGTGTCTTAACGGTGCCACAATTAAGTGAGCCCGAGTTCATTTGATTTGTCTAGTTGAGACACATTATTCATGATAAATTTTGAGATCACCTGATTCTACAATTAATATGTTAAAATTTTAATTATGTTTCAAATGCTTGATATGGACTTATTTGGCCTTGAATTATATCATTTTTTTGCTTCGTTAAGTTCATCTCATCAACATGTTCGTTTCAAATGTAAGTTTGCAAACATTTGGGTCTAGGCAGTCATGAATTTGATTCCAGAATTTTTCAATTATATAATGTATTGAAATTGATCGTTTATCAATTGGACTTTTTAATGACAAATCAAGTGAAAATAACAATGGATATCAATCATATGCCCATATGATATATCTAATGAAAATTGATGTTTGAAATTGACAAATTGATAATAGTCCCCCTTCAAATGTGCAAAATGAATCAATGTACTATGGATCACCGCCGTCACGACACTTAAATATCAATCAATCTACTTGTCTATCTCCTTACTAATCCTTGAGAAAATTTAGAAGCCTTTGAGAAAGTTATAATTTTTGGGAATCTGTTTATTTTGCTATGTTTTTTTATGCAATGACAGAAGAAATGCATGTAAATAAAAAAACTATGTTAGTTCATAAATCTACCACCTGACAAAGGAGAAACATTTACATCTAGACTCCAGACGCTAAAATGAGTCTGAAGTTTAATGATGGGACGCCACGTGACAAGTGAGCCTCATTTTAATAGAAATGACATGCATGTGAAAATTGAAGTTAGGTTGAATATACAAATACATAAGAATTCAATGGCATCTATGTAAATCTTCCATAATCTAAATATTTTATCGTAAAAGACATGGAACATGAAGTCTATAATTTTAAAAAAGCAATGTATGGTCATAAGCACTTTGCAAAAGTCATAGTGACGATTTATTCTTTCCTTATAAGAGAAATATAAAATCCGCACTATGTGTTTCTTAAATGCATTTATATATATATATATATAAACATTAAAACTACTTTTCAAATGGAGGATAAAAAGGTAGATGGGAAGCCTCATAGATGCATGGTCACTACCTTATTTCATTTAAGGGGCATTTACATAAATACCGCCCAATCCCCTTGTATTTACATATCTAACACCTAAAATTTACATTCTACATTTAGACCACAACTCATTCATATCACAACAAAAATACCTCTATAATAACTTCTAAAAAGACAAATACACCTTTCCATGCATAGTTAAGGAAGCATATAAATACATTAGAATTAAAAGAACGTTTATGTTGCTATTTTTAGGAAGGGGCTTTTAAAAACATCCCATACATTTCTTATGTATTTACATTTCTAACACTCAAACTTTAATTTGTATATTTATGGCAGTCAAATCTTTTATATCACATCAAAATATCATTTTTCACACACATAGCACTTTACCTATGGATGAAGAATTAGATTTAAATATTAAAATGCGATAATGAATATTAGAGATTGAATTCAGCTCAAGGCCATGGATATGAGAGCTCAACCTGCCCTGAATATATATATATATATATATGGAGTTCAACCACCCATTTGAATTATAGGCTGAATGGTTCAAATAATTTACTTAATTCTAAATTTAAAGTACTAAGGATGAAGTTGTTAGAGAGTTGAGACACTTATCACTAGCTTAATGTAAGGAAAATTTACATACATACCACACAATTCTTATATATTTACATATCTAACCCCAATGTTTGATGTTAACACTTATAACACTTTTGCAAAGATAATAATAGTAGTATTTTTTTATGTGATGTTAAATATATGAGCGCCATACATGTAAATATAAATGTTTAGTTATTAGGTATGGAAACATACAAGAATTGTGTAGTGAATGTAAACTCCACTTGAATTAAATAGGTTAAAATTGTTGGTTAAGTCAGAAAAAATATTGTGCATGTGGATAAGTAATGGCTATTATTTTAAGAATTTTATGCATTTAAATTAGAAAAGGAAAAAAAAGAAAAAAAAAACCTAGTTTTCACATGAAAGCTATTTATTTATTATATGTGTTATTTTGACCCCCAATTAATGAACTAAGATAAAAGGATAATTTTGTAATGTGGCACCGCCACCTACCACATCTCACCTACCGCTCACCTACCGCCCACCTACCTCCCACCTATCACTCTCTTGCTTCTATAAATAGAGAGGGTGTGAGGCCTAGGAGAGCAAGGGAAGAGATCTTAAGCTACCACGAAGGAGGATAGAATAGCTAGAGCGCTAGAGAGGAGGAGAGCATCTTGAGGCCTTGTATCAAGGTGTCCCTTGAGAGGGAGGCCATAAAAGAAAGATGAGGGTTCATCTCTATGTATACGCTATGTATTCTCAATTTCTTTTGTCTTAGTGAAATATTGATTTGATTCCCTCCCGTGGACGTAGATCCAGTTGGATTGAACCACGTAAACGATCTGTGTTTGTTTGTGTTTTTTCGTCTCATTTCTATGTCAGGAAGTACATTTCTCACAACAACATGGAAGCTAAATTGGCTAATCAATCAATCCAAGAACAGTGAACTAATGACGTGCATAACCAAGAACTTTGCAGAGACATCGAGATCTGTCTCCCGAGTCATTATAATCAATTCGATACAACAACATTTAATAGTTAATGGGTACTATGTTTCTCTTCCAAGCCAAAAAAAGTGTAATTGCATACATAACACACAATTTTATGTATGTTTATACCTAACATTTAAATTTTATCTTTTATATTTATATCACTCAAATCTTTCATATCACATTAAAAATATCACCATTTTAACATAAAATGAAATAAAAATCAATAAATAATAATAATAATGAATTATAATTGGAAGAAAGAAGAGAAGTTGTAAACTTGCCTTGGCTGTATATCCTGAAGGAGGAAGGTTGAAGCTCCAAAATTGAGAAGACAGGAAGGGGGAATGTATATGTGTAGGTATATATATTCCGGAGGTTGCGTGCAGATTATTGGATCTCCTTTATTAATGCCGTAAACAATGAAGTCCGGCGATTCTTCTCTATTTTTCCCATTTGCCGTTTCGACATATGTGCCGTTGAAAATTTATAGGGTTTCCGGGCCGTAGAGAACATGGCATGTCAACGGCTTTGCCACCACATTGTCTATATTAAGCCGGAGGGAACGAGGGGGCTCATAAAAATATATACATTTGTTCATATTTTGTTTATGGGAGATGTTCAAGATCATTAATGTGATTGAAGGGTAAAATTTGACATGATGCATTGAAAAAGATTCAGTAAATATTAATTTTTTTAAAAAAATTAAATGATCTCTAAATCATGAGAAGTTGTTGCCAAAATGATTGTGATGCTATGGAGATATCTCTAATTTTAAAGTTGTTTAATTTGGGGACTCAAATGACGGAAATTAGGCGAACTAAGGCAAATAAATTTTGCTAGTTGTGATTGATTTGAATCAAGCTTGACATTATCCTTATCACTTTGTTTGTAGCGATGGGTGATGCCCGAAATTGTTGTGAAGCAATCGGTCAACCATAATAGTGTATATGTTGATCAAATAATATATGAATTATGAGTCTGTGTATCGATCAGACGAGAAAACTTGTCAAATTCTTTTAAAATGCGAAGTTTTAGTTTACTAAACCTTTGAATCTAGTTTGAAGTGTCAGATGTGTGAATGTTAAAAATTCTAAAATTCTTAAAGACAAAAAACAAAACAAACTTTTGTTGAAGTTCCTAAGAGAAGAATGTTTTCTTGTCCTGTAACACTGGTCTAGTGATTTCTCGATGTTTATCATATGAAATCTCACGTTATTGTTAATAACCATGGTTCAATTTATCCTTAGTTTATGTCTAGATCATAAGAAGTATTGGAAACCATGTTACAATCAGAGGGGTTTAACCATGCAGAGTTTCATATGAATAATCTAGTCCCTTATCTAGGTTGCAATTTCCTAATTGCAGTATCTCTATTTCATTAGACTATTGTGTATTAATCTGCATGTTCTTCTAGGCGATAGTTATAAGTCCTGGATCACAAAGAATTTTAACATTCTTTCGGGACAGATTAGAAGTAAATTAAGCCTGAAAATTTAACGCAACAATATATGAAATCAAGCACAAAAAAGACATCTAGGGAATGAAATCCATAAGATATAATATTGAGAAAACCATATGCCTTACATCATAAGAATATGGGAATAAAAATAACTATCATGCCTAAGAAAAAAAAAACATGGAAATTATTATTATTGGCAAGAAAAAGAAAAATAATACAAAAAGTATAAAAACTCAAATTTGAGCCAAACGGTCCTTGCAATACTCAAGTATAGAACTTCCTCGTACAAATGTAATATATCTCTTCTCACCCCATTTCCAAATTTTAACAGAAAAATATGAAAGAGAAAAAGAACAAGAAAAACTCTTGAGCAAACCCTTTGGAGAAACCCTAAAATCCTAAAGACTCTCTTCAACCCTAAAGGCAAAGTCCTCGGGGCTAAAAGTAAAAGGTAGGTCTGCAATGCATCTCTTTATATAGACAATGCTCCAAATCGTTTTGAAACTATGCCTATTTGATCAAACCACGAATCTGTTGTCAGCCGGTAAAATTATGTTCATGTCGATGTACTTACTCCACCTTGAAGCACAATTATGCTGAAGGGATGCATAATTACATTGCCTCCTATTCGCTTCCTTCACTTTATCTGGCAAAGGACTTGACATAATTACAATAAGATCGACGTACGTAGTAGCACCAATCCTTTAAATTGTGCAACTTTGTGTTTTGGATTTGTGAAGCGCATGGGATATTTGAAACAAGCAAAATATAATAAATATATCCTTCACAAGTCTAAAACTATGATAAATAGGAATTAAAGAAGCTTCAATTTAATGTTCCAAGCATGCTGAACTAATCACATAAAAAAGAGAAGAGAAAACTCACTAAAACTACATTTAAAGAAGTTTAGTTCACGATACATTTAGTGCCTACATTTGAGTGTTATCTATATATTTTTTATCTAGATGATGTACAAAAGTACAACTTAAGGGCTTGACTTCTTTGACCACAGTAGCATAAATATTTAATGTTTGTTGAGAGCATTTCAAGTAGGTTGGACCAATTATAACCATAGTTTCTACTCTAAAAGATAAATATGAACTTCTAATACAACAAACGACATCCCACTTGTCAGAATCACGACATTTCCTACTTGGTCATAACTATAGACTAAGCTTAGCCTATCTATTTGATTCACTTTTTCAATTATTTTTTATATCAAAATTGTCAAAATAATTAATTATTCTATATTCTTGTTGAATAGAGTTCTATATTCATCCTAATTTCTAACTTAGGTTTAATTTTTCATTGTTAAATTTCAGTGTAAATTCAGATGACTACATATTGTTTATTGATTAACTCACTCTACTATGAAGTTTTTATACGCGAATTTCAAAAAAGTGCGCCTTCACACGTGCATTTCAAACGTAAGAAACTTTCAATGCTTTTATTTAATTTTTATTGTTAAATACAACATTAGTAGGATTAATTTTCTAGACTTATAGTGCTTCGGTTGGCCGGCCTATTGCCTACAACATGGCCCACCACCAATGACTTCTTTTTCTTCTTGTTTTAAAATAAAACTACAATATATTTCTGCGGCCCTCGGGATTGCCGGGGGAAAAATTTGCGTACATAAGACATACGCAGAGTTGAGTACGTCTGTAACCTGCAAACATGTTACAATGAGGATTTTAGGAGGTTATAACCGCATTATACCCCCTGTAACCTTCTTGTAACCTACATGTACCTTCTAACAAGTTTCGTGCTTTTGTTTTCATATACAGGTAGGTTACAGGAAGGTTACAGAGAGTATAACGCGGTTATAACCTTCTAAAATCCTCCATGTAACATGTTTGCAGGTTATAGACGTACGCAGCTCATCGTACGTCTTATGTACGCAATTTTTTTCCGATTGTCAGACCCTGTTTTCTCGGTGAAGCGTACTAACTATAATTATGGGGCCCTTTATAGCATTCTTTATTTTATTTTTTCTTTAATTTATTTTAATTCTAATTATAAATAAAATAAAATACATATTTAATTATTTTTAAAAATAATCAAAATATTTTTTAAATACTTTAATTTTTTTAAAAAAAATTAAATTATTTTAAAAAATAATAAACATATAAAAAAATTATATATTAAACAAACATAATTTTCTTAAGAAAAAATTGAAGATGATCTCAAACCCTAAAATTTCTATCTCATAATTTTCCATTATCCGGCAAATAATATTTTTGCCCAATATATTATATAATTATTTAACATATTTTTTAACTATTAATCATGAGATAAGTCCAGTTTTCTCTGAAGCCTTAAGGTCATAAAACTCCAAATCTTTAAGTTAGTTTAGTAGAACTAGCAAGGATGTGAGGAAACAACTGCAAGTCAACTATAATGTTACAGTGAGCTCCTGATTTGATATTTTCTTTAAGTTCTTCTCTTTATTGCCTTTTTTAAACTGCTCCCAACTACATATTAGACAACCGTGTCAGTGGTCATGGTGCATTATTTTCTATACCCCACAAGGATCATTACTGATTCTTTTTTGCTTCTAATGTTATGCTTCTGGTACTCAAACTTCTTCGTTTTGTTAGAAGATTAGTCACATGAGTTCTTAATGCTGAGAGCTACATCACAACTACCATGCAAAACTGATTTTAATGCTGGTCTTCCCTTTTTTTTATTTTTTTCTTGTTATATTTTTTTATTGTACATTCAAAAGTGAATTTTCAAAGCTATCGAGGAAGCTCATATGCTAAATGGGGTTTCTGGGCCTGTTGGATAAGGCATTTTTATCATGAATCTGAAATCTGTTTTTTATTTACTTTTCATATTCATCGATAACATCCATTGAAGTGGTGATCATAATAACTATCTTTTAAGAAGATTTGGTGAGCTCCTTCATCGAGCTCATCTGAATTCAGTGAGCTCCTCCATTGAGCTCGAACATACTCGCCAAGCCTGTTTGTTGAGCTCACCTGCACTTCCCATGCTTCATCATCCAGGTCATTTATGACACCATCTTTTCAGACATGTTAGAAGGAGACTCTGACCCATCACTATTCATGCTTAGTTATGTCATCTATGACACCATCTATTCAGCAACGATCTCAATAGGCCACACAGCCTTTTTTTTTTTTTTTTTTTTGTGTTTCTGTAGCACTATTGAGGAGGGAAGAACTTATGAGAGGTACAAATGAGGCAAAAGGAAATGTGGAGAAAAGGACTTGAAACTCTATCTCTCTTCATCTCCTCTATCCATCTCACGGGGTCTCTTGGGAATTGTATGAATTGCTTTTTTTTATTATTTCTTTTTTTTCCTTTTTTTTTGTTTTTTGGTTAAGGGGGTATGAATAAACGTAGTCATTCGTTGGGATTGACTGTCCCTTAACAGCCTGAAAACTTCTACAGCGAGAATCAATCAATTGTACTTTGATATTAGTAATCAATCTTTCTTAAAAAGGAAATTTTCAATATCATTATATACAGCGCATGCACGAAGAGCTTTTTTTTTTTCTCTTTTTAATTTGTAGCCTTCATAGATTTTCTACATTTTAAGTGCAAGTGTGCTTTTATGATATGTACAATTTAGGTAAGCTCTATGATTCATCGATAATATATGAGTTGGTGCTCCATGAACGACTTTTTCCACTTTCAGGTAGGAAGCTCATTTTGGTAAACTAAAACATCCGACCTCTGAGTTACTCTCCAAAGTTGAAAAATTAAATGAATTGAGAAAATTTTCTAGCTCTAATTTCTTCCAATGGCGCAAATCTGATATTCAGTTGTAAATATCATGAAATAGTTAGAGCACCTACTTCAAATTTTATAGTCTAACATTTAACAGAGAGAGCTATGGATTTGGTGACTTAAGGCTTTTGACAAATCCCTAAGCTAGTCTGTTATGATTTGCTCAAGTAGTGATGATTTGAGTGATATAATCTGGCCTTTCTTTGTGTAAGAGACAATTTTGTTGATTGAACTCATAATCTCTTTGTTGTGANAAACATTTATATTTGCCAACAAATTCCCCTATTTAATATAAAGAATTAAATAGAGTTTATATTAAGTTGGGTCCGAACATACCTCCTATAAGGGCAAGCCCATATAGTTAATTACATCTTAAATGACTAAAGTCACATAAGAAGACTCTCTATAAAAATCAGGAAATATTATCTTCAAACAGTTTCAAAGGGTAGGACATTTCAAATGAAATCGGGCGTAAAGGTGTCGAAGAGGATTGGTTCAAATTTGGAACATTTTGTTGTAGAGTCCAAAAGAGGAAGAGCTAGGGGATGTCATGGATCCATAGGAGAACCTCGGTGACTTCCCAAGCTATCCTAATGTTTGGCTTCAGTTTTGAGGAGAAATATTTAGGTGTTTCATCCTACCAATTTTATTAGTTAGGGCTTACATTCGTGTGAAACTATCACAAAAATAGCTTGGAAGATGTGAGGGTTTAGGTCGTGACAGACGACAACCTCATAATCTTAAGATGAGTTAGGGCTTATATTGCATAGCATGGCTGTACAAAGGCCTAAAGATAAGGTGAGGATTTACGTTACATAAGCAAGCAACCTCGAAGTCCTATGACTTTGTTGTTTAAGTCTAAGGAAGAAAGATTGGTTTAGCTGGGGAAGACAAGTTTTGCTGTTGAAGATGGTCGTACTGCCCACCATGCTAGCTCCAAGCTCCTTGTCGCGACGAGTTTGAGTTTTCTAGTGTGTCAAGTTATGATGTCAAATCAGTGGCCTAATGGTTGAAGTTCTTTAAATTTTATGTGGCATGTTAAAGTTGATTAGAGTGACATCGGTTAGGATCCTACGGTTCCCTCGTTCCGGCACCACTATTTTCTATTGGATTCAATTAATCTAAATGAATTTACTAAACTCAACTTAATGAGTTCCATAATTTCATTTAGACCGTGGGAAGACTCATACTAAACTCAACTTAATGAGTTCCATAATTTCATTTAGACCATGGGAAGCCTCGTTAGCAATCGTAGGTTACCTCCTTCGAGGGATTCCCGATCATCCGATAGAGACATCTTAATTTAGTTGCAATTTTAGTTTTGTGTGATGTTTGTGATTAAATTTTGATTTGTTTTATATTTTGAATGTTGTGGCGGTAAATTTTATCTTGGTTGATTTTATTTTTGGTTTTGGTTTTATGGCTATCCTAATAGTTTTAGTTTTCATACAGGGTGGCATCGTTGTTTAACATGCAAGTTTGTCAGTATAAAAGTATAGTATGAAAGTAAAAGACAATGCTAAAAACTGTAAAAGCGTGTCTGGCGAGTCTTCTCGTTCTGCCACCTTAAACTCAAAAGGCATGTTAAGGCAGTTTATATGAAACAGGGAAGTAAATTTTTTTGTCCTATCTAACCCTAGGTCATATCTTGGTGTGTCCTTAGAAGTTTAATTAAGGATTATGTTGCCAAGAAAAATATATTAAGTTCAGTAGATCTCCGAGGTATCTAACAGATCTAAGGAAAGAAGCAGGTCTGTGCTATTCTCTCGCTGCTTGGTGGAAAATCCCGAGTTGTTTTAAACTTATTACGTTGCTTAATAATGCATCCTGTAGATACCCTTGGTGCTCAAGGAACATTGATGTATCAATTATCCATAAGAATAGAGTAATTATAATTTATAATTTAATTTTGAATATTATGTGGGTGAAGACCCTTAAAGAGGCAAGTTGGTGTTATTGGAACACTTAACCAAATTTTAGTCCTAATTAGGTATGTAGTGTTTAAAAGATGTTCTAATTTTAATTGAGTTTGTTTTTCTAATATTCATTTAATCAGCCTTGATTTAGCCTAAGTCACTACTAAACCCTTAAGACCTAAGTGAGTGTCTTATTTTATTTTGAAGATGTTAAGCTTTAGATGGTCATGATTTATGATTTCAATTTTATTTGAAAAATGAAAATAGGGGTATTAAATTGATTAATTATTGACTTCAAAAGTCACATCCCTAAGTCCTGGGTTCATTTATTTTAACAAATTTAATTAATTTAGAAATTTATTAACTTATCTTTTCAATTAAGAAAGTGAGGTTGGTTTCTACCAATTCACCCCTTGCGTTTCAAACATTCAAATAAACTGATTAAGATCAAAGGTTGCCCATTTCCCTTTTGAATTAAGCCAAAATGTTAATTAAGGCTAAATTTCCAAAATTACACATTTGCCCCTAAGGGTCTAACACTTCATAATTTATTAAATTTAATCCAAATTACTTTTCAATTTTTATCCTACCTCATTCATGAGTTAATTAAGACATCAGAGGAGAAAATGTGATATTTCAAAATTTAATTTAATTTATATAACTATTTCCATGCAAAAATATGATTTTTCAAAGAAAATTCCAAATTTGACCAAGGTAAACCCTAATCCATTTAAATATTTACTGGAGGTAGAATTAGACTAGAGAAGCCTTTGTACCAAATTTCATGATTGTTTAAATTTTATTTGAATTTTAAGAATTATTTTAAGTTCTGGGGTACTTATTAAATATAAAATATTTTAAATGGGGAACATTAACTTTCATATTTTTGAAAAGTCCTCCTAAGGTCAAAAAACTCAGAGGAGAAGATTTTATATTTTTCTAAATTTTTATTTATTGGAATTATTTTTAGTGAAAACTCATTTTTAGCCTTTAAAAATTATTTTTAAGCTTTGAAATTTAGTATCTTTATTTAGAAATATAGGAAAAATATTATAATTATTCCTAAGTGCTTAGGAAACAATTTAAAATATTTTCCATGAATTTTATTATTTTTGCATTTTTATGAATTAGGAAGCAATTTAGAACATTTCCATGAGTTTTATTATTTTTGTGATTTTTATGAATTTTAAATTATTTAAATATTTAAAATAGGCTAAAAATCAAGTTTTTATTTTAAATATCATTTTATTTTTAAAAAATATGCCTAATCACAGAGAACTCAAAAAACTAAGTTTTATAATTTTTCAAGTTATATTTTAATTATTAAAAATCATTTTAGTGCCAAAAATGTTAATTAACTTAAAAAATTAATTTAAGTTATCAAATGAACTTAAAATGCTTTAAATTTTTTATGGTGAGTTCTTTGGATCCTAAAAAATAGTGGAGATTAAAAATCAAGTCATTTTGTTGTTTTAATTTTTCAAAATTAATTATTTTAGTGATTTAGGGATTGTAAAGATTTGGTGCGTTTTAAATGACTTGACTAATGAGAAATTTTCCCAAGGGCTCTTTGTTCATCATAAATTTTTTAAAATTTTCCTGGATTTTTTTAAGCAACATGCTAATTTCCATGATTAATTTAAGCAAATAATTCATATAAATTTTAAAAATATGATTCTCTGTCTAGGGACCTTCTCTGACTTTGGAAAAATTAGGAAATGTTCCCTAAGATAGAGACAAAAACATGCTAAAATTTCAAGCTATAGTGTTATTACTACATGCATGGAGAATCAAAACATTCAAATTAGTGTTTAATTAATTAAAAATAAAATATGCATCAAATGGATTCTAAATTATTTTCACATTGTTCTCCGCTGTTCACTAAGAAAGAGGGTATTTTTATTTTATTTTTTTTTTATTTTTCTACACCAAGATATGAATTTTTGAAGTTAGGGATCATTTTCTAAATTAATTAAATCTCTATTTATCTAATTAAACACGCGACACCACCTCAACCTGCGGCAGCTTCGAAGCTCCACATGGTGCACTCCCATTTGATGCCGTTGTCCACCTCAGTAGTGACTCGACCCGCGATTTTATGTTCCAAAGCGCTGTCCAGCTTGATCTCGACCATTCATCCGATACACGCGCGATTGAACGACGCTCCGTCATTGTCCCTGATAGCCTAGCTCGAGAACCGTCCATCTTCTAGCCTTAAGAACTATCTCATTTCTTATCCAAATTAGATGAATTTTTTTTAATGCTCATCTAGACTAGAAGAACATATCCATGTGGTTATGATACCATGAAATCAACTCAAAACAAATAGAGAGTTCAAATAGGCCCGGGAGTAAAAGAAGTTTTATACCTTGGCTCTGAGAAGTGAAGCTTCAATCAGAGGTTCTTGGCACGTTCGTTAGGATCCAAGGAGGCTAAGGATTGAGCCTCTAGTCTTGGTGTAAGGCCTAGATGTGATTTTGATCAAAGTTGATTTTGGGTGTTGGTCTAGAGCTATTGTAGAGGCTATTTCAGAGGATAATTTGATGGGGCTTTCTATTCTCTTGCTGTTACGAAGGTGTGGGCACAAGCAATTGAAGTTTGGTGGATTTTTTAGGGATGTTCTGTTTCTGCCCTAATTTTCAAGCTTAATATTAGGGTTACACAGGGGAATCAAGGCAATGGAGTGATTGGAATGGGCTGTGGAGGTCTCAAAGAAGCTCTAAGAGTGATTTGGGAAGCTCTCTCTGAGAAAAAGTTTTTAGCACACCTCCCATGGCTATGGAGGTGAGTTTTTATAAAAATGGCAATGGGGTGGCTCTCAGGACAAATGTTTGGAAGCATTGTGGTGCTTAAGTGGAAGGCAGATGAGCTCTACAATTTAATTTGGTTGAGCTGGCCTCTAGGTTTGATTTGGGTGAAATTCAAGAGGGGGTCGCCCTCATTTTTTACTTCTCCGGCGACTAGGCCAACCGGTCATGACAGGGGGAGGTGGCTAGGAGCTCAGGACATCCAGGGGAATCTGTCAAAGCAATTTAATGCAATGGGGTTTAGTTTTGGTAAGGGTATTTTAAGCATTTGCATTTTTGGAAATAAGATCCCTTAATTTAGGTGAATTTTGGTCCATGGCTTAGTTTAGGTGGTTAGATGGGTGTTGGCTCAGTCCTAGGGTCTAACCAATGGTTGAGGTGGAGTTAATTTGATTGCTTTAAGGTGGTTTGATCATGTTTAATGCATGGGTTCAAGTGATCAAAGTTTGTGTTCGGGCTAGGTTAGACATGTCAATTGACCCAATTTATTGATCAATATTGTGTAGATTATTGTTATGAAGATCTTTGGTGAAGGGTTGAAGTGATTTTGAGTTAAATGGTTGGTCAATTTGAGGGATTTTTGAAATTTGGTCAATTTGGGCGTGTTGGGCTAGACATGGGTCTAGATTGGGCTAGCCTTGAGCTAAGTCCAAATTGAATGGTCCACATGATGAAGGGAAATGTTGTGAAGACTTTTCATGAAGGGATAGACTGGAAATTTTTGGGCTAAGGCCATCAATTTGATGAGATTTTGAGACATGGTCAATTTAGGGCAAACTTGGGGCTTTTGGACTTACGTTGAAATAAAAAAAAATTGAGGTCTCAACAAGGACAATTGAAGGTCAATTTTGATCTATGGGGACGTTATTAAAATTTTTTAACACAAATTGTGGCCAATTGAGTGGGCTATGGGTTCAATTTGGTGGAACCTAGCCAAAGGGCCAAAATTGGGTTTTTTGTTTAGCTCAAAATTGGGTTCAAATCATGAGCCTATTGAGCTATAATTTTGTTTAGATTGGTCGTATCAAGAGTGAATTTGAGTGTAGAATTGGAATTGGGGTAAATTAAGACCAATTGGATAGACATTTGGGGTAATTAGGGGAAAATATGGGCCTTTAAAGAGCAATTTGGGGGTTTTGGTCAAAGATGGACAAATTGTCCAATTTGGGTCATGTAATAGTTGAGAAAAATGAAATTGGGAATATTTGGGAGGTTTTGGCAATTTTTTAGGATTTTCGGAATTTTGGGGTAAAGAAAAGGGTATTTTGGTAATTTGGGGGAATTTTAGGGCAAAAGGCTGGGTTGGGTGTCTTGGTAGAGTTGGAGTGTCAACTGCCATAAATAAGCCATGGACCAATGGAAATCCCATTTTGGGTCCTCTATGTAGTGATCTTAGTCAAACCCTGGCATAGGGCTAATGAGTTTAGTGGACCACCTACATGAGTATCCCAAAAGTATGAAAGGATCAAAGCCTAGAAGTTTAAGTTTAGGATAATGAGTGATTGTGAGTTTAAATGATTGCAAGTGAGTGCCTTAGCCCTAGACCAAAACTAAGGGTCAATCCTAAGGTCCAGTAGTCCTAAGGGTAACTCATCTTGAGTTCCCCATAATGACCCCACCTACTAAGTACTAGAGGTTAGGACGAATATGTGGAACTTCATGTTGAGTAAAGAAGAGTGTAGAATTTCTAATGGTGAGGGTTCCATGTCTAGTTTTCTAAAAATAGTTGACCAATATGTGGAACTTCAAGTTGAGTAGAGAAGAGTTTGAAATTTCTAGTGGTGAGGGTTCCAGATCTAGTTTTCTAAGAATAGGCAATAAGAAGTTTGGAATTTCTAATGGTGAGGGTTCCATGTCTAGTTTTCTAAGAATAGTCAATAGAAAATTGTAGAATTTCTAATGGTGAGAGTTCCTTGTCTAGTTTTCTAAGAATAGTCAATAAGAAAATAAGTGTAGAGTTTCTGATGGTGAGGGTTCCTTGTTTAGTTTTCTAAGAATAGTCAATAGAAAAGTCAATGGCTAGACCTTAGGCTACTAAAGAGGAAAAACTAAACCTCAACCAAAAGTGAGGTCAACACACCCCCCTAGACTAATTTGAGCCCTCAATTGGCCTAGATCCAAAATCAAACCTATATATATTTATAATTTTCATCACATATTTTTAAGAATTTTTTTTCATCACAAATTTAGAATCATCTTCTTAAAAAGTTGCAACCACCTCAAATAGATCTTTAATAAATTCTTTATTAAATTTTATAAATTTAAAATTTCTAAACTTATTGATATTAAGATTTAATAAATTTAAGAAAAGGAAAAATTTGGGAAGAAATTGGATTTATAAAATCCTGAATTTAAAAGTTTCTTTTTTTTCAGATTTAAGTTAAATTTGACTTCAATCATTTATTAGACAGCCCCTGAGTTCTGTAGCTGAGCAAGATGTGCCTATTTTTCATGTGAGGGTTAAATTTGGTTTGTTTTTTATTAGTATTATTATAACTTATTATTTGGGTGTTTAGTTCATAAAGGGGAGTCTAGATATTGGATTACAAAAGATTTTTTAAAAGGTGTCTTTCAACTTTTAAAAGTCAAAACGTTGATCTTATTTGTGATATGACAGAGTTGGATGATATAAGTGTAAAAAAGTAATGTTTAGATGTTAAATATGTAAAGACATAGTTATTGGGGGGGGGGTTGTTCAGAATTATGTAACAATCTCCTCATAATATGTAGATATCGAGAAATTATAGTGAATGGATAAGGGAGTAGTTTAGAATTACAGACTAAGACCTTTTAAGAGCAAGACTTTAATCACAACAATGACGTTCAATTTGCTTATTTGTCACTAATAGGCAATTGAAATAAAAAGATAATTTTAATAACTAATAAATAACTAATGATATAAAGTATGATTTAATTGTGATATTCAATATATAAGAACGCATCCTTCTCCTTATCAAGAAATTATAGTGAATGGATAAAATGAATTAGTTCAATTTATATTGTGTCAAATAGGAGCATACCTATTCTTTACCCTTTAGTCCAGACATAAAGAACATTGACTAATTTACTGAATCTGTGGCTAGGCTGGGAGGATACCGGCTATCACTTCGGAGCTCCCACGTTCCCCTCACCTGAGGGCTAACATCTACACTCTGATTCTGTCTTTACCCTTTGGTCCAGGCATAAAGAACATTGAGTAATCATATGCTTGTTTACTAAATCCGAATTCTTTACCCTTTGGTCCAGACATAAAGAACATTGACTAATCTTATGCTTGTTTGCTAAATTCGTATTTACCCTTTGGTCCAAGCATAAAGAACATTGACTAATCCTATGCTTGTTTATTGAATCTGCGATACCCTTTGGTCCAGACATAAAGAACATTGACTAATCCTATTCTTGTTTATTGAATCTGTGGTCCCTTTGGTCCTGGCATAAAGAACATTGACTAATCCTACGCTTGTTTACTGAATCTGCGGCTAATCTTTGGTCCAGGCATAAAGAACATTGACTAATCCTATGCTTGGTTACTGATTTTGCGGCTAGTGGTCCAGGCATAAAGAACATTGACTAATTCTATGCTTAGTTACTGATTCTGCGGCTAGGCTGAGAGGATACCGGCTCTCACTTCGGAGCTCCCACGTTCCCCTCACCTAAGGGCTAACATCTACACATCAGCACCCAAACGATAGGACTGAATTTTANCTGGGTAATGAAATTTTGAAATAAGTATAAAACTAAAACATTAAATAAGCACAACATTTCCTAACACAATCATAATACTAAACAATTAAAACTAAAATGTGAAACAAAAATCACATTACAATCTATAATTCTACTTAATATCTATTGAACTACACATGCACATTTAACTACCACACCAACTTTATAAAAATTTAAAATTATCCAAGTACACAAAATAAAAGTCCAAATACATAAACATCCATTTCTCTTACAAAAATATTACATAAAATTAAATTACAAACATAAGTACATCAATTTCATCCTATATCAAAATCCCAAGCTATATCTTCATCGCCTTGATCAGCAGGTAGATTGGGTTGATACTGAGTATATCAGGGGCACTCAGGAAACTAAAATCAGGCTCACCTCTGTAGTGTCGGGCCTGAGCTTCATAATATGCTACCTCAAAATTTGAATGCCTCTGCAGGTACTCATTATCATAATCATGTCGGTGTTCTAAACCTCCAATCCTTTCACTTATCAATTCTATGCTTCCGCTGCGTCAACTCATTCATCAAATCAGAGAGGGTAGGGGAACTAGAAGGTGGAAGGTCATAACTTGTCGAGGGGACATCTCTACTAGTAGAAGGTTCTTGACTCCTACTTCCAGTTCTCCATTTCTCATGAAACTCATTCATCAAATCAGAGAGGGTAGGGGAACTAGAAGGTGGAAGGTCATAACTTGTAGGACATCTCTACTAGTAGAAGGTTCTTGACTTCTACTCCCAGTTCTCCATTTCTCATGGGATTCAAAAGTCTTCAAATGAGGGTTCTTGACTTCTACTCCCAGTTCTCCATTTCTCATGAGATTCATAAGTCTTCAAATTAGCCTTACTAATGACTTCTACTCCCAGTTCTTCATTTCTCATGAGATTCATAAGTCTTTAAATTAGCCTTACTAAGCTGTTCTCCATTTCTCATGGGATTCATAAGTCTTCAAATTAGCTTTACTAATGGGTTTCATAGGATAAACCCATTACATAGGATAAACCCATTCTTCATCTCCAAATTCTACTCCATAAAGTTTGCAAATTGTATAAACAATCCAGTATGTCCTAGACCTCTACTAGTCTCACTCCTCGATGTAGTCAATATATTCTTAAGAATTATTCTCACCACATTTATAGCTCTACTATTCTGAATACAGAAATTCAGAATAGCTCTATCTCTAGTTACCTTACTATGGTGATAGGTCAGTAACAGAGTAGAAGAAATGAAATAGTGTCACGCCTTAGAGGTGGCATTCAACATGGAAGCAAAAAAATTTACCCGTTCTCATTGTTTTATCTTCCATATTCCTTTCCCATCAGTGAGAAAGTTGATCACATCATTCAGGGGGCCTTCCATTGTACTAAAGGATTCATATTGGCAGCGTGAGAAAGTTGATCACATTATTGAGGGGGCCTTCCATCATACTAAAGGATTCATAGTGACATAGAAAGTTGATCACATCATTGAGGGGGCCTTCCATTGTACTAAAGGATTCATATTGGCAGCTGTAAGAGTCTGGGACTTCATAAAAAGTGTTGATGCAGGCGGCAGTAAACTCAATAGGGAATCCACTCACTTGAACGATTCAGTCATCAGAATAAATCACATTGGTGTAGAACTCCTTCACAACATTTGCATCCGCTATATTGGTGGTGTAACAAAAGTTTTCCCACCTCCGCTCGGCAATAACTCGTTCGATTTCTCCTCCCGGACTTTCAAAAACTCGATCTTGTACGCACTTCTTTCCTTTAAATATGGAAGTAAATTTTGTTTGAGCCATCGTATTGACGAAGCAAGACTCGTCAAACTCAACTCTTCTCTTTTGTCGTGGAGCCATTTTAATCTAATCAAGTTAAAAAAAATTCCAAAAATTACTTCAAATATGTAAATCATGGCTTCCAATAGTAATTATAAGAGTTCAACAATAAAATCCATGAATCTCCTTTCAACTTTTTTGGATCTCCTCAATGTGAGAGAAATTCATGGTGGAAATCAAATATATTTAGCTTAGAGTGAAGCTCTTACCTAAAGACGATCAAATTCGGTGTCAAAAAGCCTTGAAATTGGCCTCCCAATCCAAGATCTTTCAAGCCCTAAGTCAAAAATGACATTTTTCGGAGGAAGGGGATGATGAATAGTGGCGGTTGATTGGTCAAAATCGCGGTTAAAGGTGTTTTTCGTGAGCTTGTNTTAATTGGAATTTAAATCCTAAGTCTCGGGAAAATCCCGCCGTCGGCGGGCTCTATTGATTTTGTCCAAATTTCAGATTTTTTTGATTTCGATCAATTCCAAGCCTAAAAGACATCATTATAGACATAATTTTAAGTAACTAAATGATGTACTTAACACATATAAACTTTCACAACACATCCTTTTAATCATTATAGACACATAATTTTAAGTGATTAAATGATGTACTTATCTCAAATAAACTTTCACAACACAAAACATCAATTCTGAATTTTTGCGATTTCGATCAATTCCAAGCCTAAAAGACATCATTATAGACATAATTTTAAGTAACTAAATGATGTACTTAACACATATAAACTTTCACAACACATCCTTTTAATCATTATAGACATAATTTTAAATAACTAAATGATGTACTTAGCACATATAAACTTTCACAACACAAAACATCACATTATATATAAATTCTAATGGGTACAATATACGTTGTATAACACACCTAAGTTTGGTATTTTCTCAACCTCAATAAATTAATTAAGCGTCGCAATCCAAGCCACAACACTCAAAACACTGAAAACAAAACATCCTTTGCTTAGTCTTAACTATACAGATCTCTATAACATAACAAATACAAAGTTCAAATCAAAAGCTATACAGAGATCTGAAAGCATAATTCTAAAGCAAAACAAATACAAAGGTCAAATCAAAATATATAGATAGAAAGGGTAGTAATATAAATCTACTAATCCTCAGACTCGGTACTCGATTCTCCTCTAAGATCGCCCAATGATTGTACATGAACGAAGAGGTTGTAGAAGTGTCAGAATGGAAATTCTTCAGTAGAATCCTCCTCAATTAATTTCATCCTCCTCATCAGTCGTATCAAACTTTCTTCTAAATGTCCAGAATGTTCGAAATGTTCCTTCATCCTCCAATCCAGATGATCGAAGAAATCAGAGATGTTATTAATTGCATTAATGACATTTTGTACCCCTTTTTCCAACTTCTTGATTCGGCGGAGGATCACCAAAGACTTATCAGGGACTAAGGGTTGAACTAGCAGTGAATTCTTAGATGATTGATCAACTATCATGGCCATGTCATTCTCATCTTCAAATGATTGGAATCTTTCAGTTGGATTCAAAGGCTTCCAAGGTAGCAATACCTTTTTCCCAATTTTCATAGGACACATGGAACTTACTGCAAAGTGAGAAAATTTTGGAAGGGTGTCCGAGCCTATAAGTGGATCTGTGAACGATCGGGCCCAAAACCGACTTCACAATTATAGATCTAATGTCGATCGACATTCCAATTTGGATGCAATAATTCAAAATAACACTTTCTTTAGAAATTTTACCAATCTTCATTGTCGGTAACTGTTTCGCAGAAATGAAAAAGTGCCAATGTTTTGAAACGAGATTCAGAAGTGTTGCAGAGTAACTAACATACCCGTTCTCTCTCATTTCCCAATCTTCAGTTTTGTCTATTAAATACTGATAAATTTCATTCATCTGGTTTCTTGTTGGGACAAAATTAGAATAGTGGCAGACATGAACATTTTCTATCATATATAATTCATTAATCTGTGCATGAGGGAAACTGATCCATCTTCCTCCCACATCAACTCCTTGGTTGATTCCATGTAAATTTGCATAAAATTCTTTTACCACTGGAACCACCACGATGACAGTAGTGTAGCACAACAATTCCCATCTTTGCCGCACTATTGTTCCTTCAATATCAATCGTGGTATTATTCAATCCGCGATTCACAAATCCTCGTTCTTTGATTAATCTTTTCTTCATTAGCAACTTGTTGAAGATTCGCTGTGCTTCCGCACTAATAAACTTTCGCCGATTGAAAACTCACATTCTGGGATTATCAGTGGAATTGGATACCATAGGAATGTAATTGATAGAGTTTCACTTCATTTTTGGAGGGAAAATATGAATTAGAATTCAAATTTTTGAGTTTAAAAAGACTATTCCCGCCAAAAAACTCTAAAAAATCGCCACTCGAACACAAGAAACCGTCATCTCACCGGTCTCGCTGTCAGCGGCCTCGAGGGCACCGTCGGTGCGCTTCTGTATTAATTTTGTCTGGACTCTCAGGAAAAACTCGCCGTCGGCGCCCAAGGCAAAATTTTCACAGTTTCGCTCTGGTCCGAATGCGTTCCAATTT
>JXCR01010775.1:0-10188 GCA_002079205.1 Phalaenopsis hybrid cultivar | reverse complement strand
TTAGCATTAATTTCAATGCAAATAAGTAGAATTTGCAGCTTGTAGGAAAATTTTTTATGTTTAATTATATCTCACAAAAATATATTTTTTATTTTCTTGCTTGATAAATTTCATGGTGGTGTCAATAGTAATGGTAAGATGGCCAAGTTTTATATATAATTACCTTCTAAAATTTCAACTATGATGCTATTTGAAGTAGGTGATTGTTGTTCTGATACCAATTTATGGAGATTTCGTAGACTTTGTTGAGGATTCTTCAAGTTTGATATTAATTGATGCATAATAAAAAATAAATATGATGCCAATTTGGTTATGATGAATTTTTGTTGATTTTCTTCATTTTGGAACTTTTGATGCCTTGGATTTGTCTCATTTCTCTTCAAATTCGAGGTAATTGTTGAAAGGAGGTTTTTGAGGAAAAAAAAAAAGGTTTAAGACTTGATTATTATAGCCTCACATTAGTGTAGGCTTGGGTATTATTTTGGGAGCTATAATACATTCAGCTATAACAAACGCAAATCATTATAACATTTTACAGGATCATATTAAGAGAGACATAGTGGTGGAAATCTTGCAAGTTTGATTCGTTTATTCAATAATCTAATGGAACCTATTTAACTCCTATTTATAGAGATATGTTTAGAAAATAAAACTATCAAATTTAAATTCAAATCTATTTAAATGTAAATTTCTTTTATCTAATTTAAAATTACTGATAATCATAAAAATTAAATTCAGTGAATATAATAAAATTAAAATAAGTCCTAAAATATTTTACATGCTAGAATGTTCTCGAGATAATCTTCGTGTTGCATTAAGCATCATTGCAATTTGCTACCCTTGGGACATTTTGGACACATCTTCAAAGGGATCATGGATGCCTTAGTGTTTATTGACTTACTTTATGGTTAATCGCACATGGACATAATATCTTTTATTGAATTGGTTTTGCATGTTTATTTATGCATCCACACATTTGTTACTACAATTGATATTTATAGGCTCTTCTGTGTAGTTCCACTTTTTGAGGTCTTTTAATGGTACAACATAATTTGTTAATAAACTAGCTAAAGAACATTCTTGCAGTTTTCATTATGACGGACTCAAGCTAGTTTCAAGATTGTTGCAAGTCAACCTTGCTATCTACGAACCCAAGAATTAATTAATCATGTCAGGGTTATTGTGAAAAATTCTTTATTTTTAATGTTTTCTTAAACAATTTCTTCTTTAGTTATTTTTGCAAAATTTTCAAAAATTTAAAGCCATATATGGCTGAAATAAATGGAATTTTGTTATTTTCTTATGGCCAACGGATTTTGTGCAATTTTGAAAGTTTATTTTGTAATTTAAAAAATTATTAAGTATTATTTTGATACAAATTTCTAGATAACTTTATTTTTGAAGTTAATTGCTTGAAGTTTATAGTTATTTAAATTTTTGTAATGTATCTTTGCAATTTTGAAATTTCTTGTGGTCTATTGGAACCTCGGTTTATTGAATTGGTCAACAAGGTGTAACTTACAAACCCTTGATTTGTTGAGCAAGTCAAAGATATGCGGCTCGTTTGATGATTCAGTAGGCTCTCAAAGTGACCAGTTTTTGTCTTTGGCTATTATATGTGCTAAAGATGACATTCTTTGACTAGTCAATAACCTCCCGTGGCCCTTTTTCGGGGTTTCCATATGGATGGCATGCTATGCTCATGTGACTTGCAGCTAACTCATTACAGTTATCTCTATAAGGTTAACTTTGTGAATGCTTGCTATTTGGCTAAAATGGCTTATCCAAAAGTGGCACATGGTTAACATTTGTATTCTACATGGCCATTTAATGAGAAAATTAGGACTATTTAGGTTGTAGAAAAATTGGCCTGATCAATGTTGTGGCCCTTGTTATTGGTATGTATTGTTTTGAGGGTGACACATGGATGTGGTGGGCTTGAGTTGCCCAAAATTGAATTGAGTCAATTATGTAAAATTTGGTGGGATCGACCTTATTTGGCTTGCTTGGGTTGGATACTAGCATTGATTCCCCTTTTATTTTAGTAATAGCATTTTTTTAGAATTGGGGCAATTTCTTATGTAATACTTAAATATTCACTCTTACAAAACTAAAACTCTTCTACCTTCATTTTTCAAAATTTTTATCCAACTATCAAGATCTCTCACCAGACCCCCCAACACATGTTCTGTTTTTGTCAAATTTGAATGATTTGATCATGACACACATTGATACTTCAATTAGATCTATGCTATATAGATTTAAGCATTGGCCAATGGGGAAGTCTCTGATAACCATGTTAGTGTGGAAATATGAAAAATAATAGGATGGATATGCATTAAAAACAGTAAAGATAGAGAAATATCGATAAGACTAATGATGATGATTTTGTTTATTTTCTCTGATAAATGATTATTACCATTGTAGTTTAAGTTTTTTGAAGCATGATGTCAAAGTCAATATCATGTTTGAGTGTTGTGTGTATACAGCTACTTCTCGTTGAAACTGATGGTCATGCTTGCTTTTGAAATTTTTTTATGAACTGATAATCGTGCTTGTGTTTGAAGATTTTTCATGGTGATTGTTGAATAATTTTTTATACCGACTGAATTCTCTAGGTGGCCATTGAAATATCAAGTATTGTTGATTCTATCATAGTATTCAATTTGCAGATTTAAATACCCTTTCATTTGGTACTTTCAATTTTGATGGTAAAATGTTTGTAATCAAATATAAGTTTATGCTCCTAGTTTTATTTTCATTCTAGTTTGTTCCTAGTTTTTGCAGTGAGTGCATTGCCTTATGAAGCTTGACTTATTTAACAATGTGTTTGGACAGTTATAATAACAAAGAAATTGCACTGAATTGCGGCAGCATGTTGAGGGAATGCGTTAAATATTCAACACTTGCGAAGTAAGCTTCATGCATCCATTGTTTTTTAAGGTCTTATGTTTACACTCTATCCTGCTGATCAAAACATTATGGGCTTTTAGTAACGATTCAATATTTTTGTATTGTGCTAAATTTTTTCTTAAGGTGTATATCTTTTCCTTAGGACTTGACTTTTGCTCCATCTTTAAGTTTCGTTAGTATTCTGAAGAACTGCTGGTTTTTCATGAACTACTTTAGTTTTCATGATTCATGGGTTCCGGCATATATTTTTATTTACACAAACTACTTCTTTTTCATGAATCATTTACATCTAGCCATGTTTTATATGACCAGTCATTTTCCATTTATAAGAATTGTTTTCTTGCTTATGTGTAATGCTTGTCTAGATTACAGAAGTTTCACGGTTTCTACTCTGTTTTGGGTGCTTGAAAGCCTAGATTGCCCTGTTTAGTTATTTGGTGGTTATGGAAAAGTGGAGAATTCAACTTTATTTTTGACTTGCGGGGGGAATTTCAACCCATAGCATGTTTTCATCCTTCTTGACCGGTGTGTCACACTCCCTATTTTCAAGAATAATTGACAAGCTAACCATGGGAAAAGAAGATTCTAAAGAAGACCAGAATATAGAAAGCAATCCAACTGACTTTAGAAGATTCCACGTCATTTTAGAAAAAAACTAGAAAGAAAGAGATTATTCCAAGGAGTTCTAAAAGGTTCCATATAATTTCAGAAATATGCTAAAATCAAGCTTCAAGATAACTTTAGAATATTCTGGAAAGTTTTAGAAACATGTATATGTAAAGAACATTGTAGAACTATCTAGAAGATAGTATATTCTAATATAATCTACAAAGTTTCCTTAGGCTTCGGGGAGGACTATAAATGAAAGTCCCTCCCCCTCATTTGTATCCATCCAAGAAACATTTGAGGTTCCTAAGTATTCAAGTGCTGTAATTACTCTCTCAGTGAAGTGTTTCTTTCTCCAATTCTTCTCCCTATTCTTCTTTCAATAGTGTTTTGTGCTTACAAGTCTAAGCATAGTGAGGGTTAGACTGATTAAGTGCCAAGGAAGAGTGCTAAAGTCACATGGGTGATTTGAGATAAGTAAGTCCATGATAGTTGGTATCATAGCCTTGATTCGACAGTATGACAAAAAGCGTCAAAGAGCTTGTAATGGAGTCTGAAGCCACTAATGTGAAATCATCTCAACAAGGGCGAGGTCTTCAGGAACAACGAGATCCAACTGCATCCAAACCACATGAGAGGTTCAAGGAGATCATGCACGACTTTGATTCGCGCCTCGCTCGGGTGGAGGAGGCAATGGATGACATGGAGGCCTAGAGGATCTTGACCAAAAGGTTGATGGATTCGAGAAGGAGGACATCACAATCCATTTGACGATTAGAGACATGATGCTCCTAAGATACGAGAGGACTTGATGGGAGAGCTCCAGGAGGTACGGAGAGCCCATGAAGACGAGATGAGCGATGTACATGCTAGCTTGGAGGAGATGTATGTAGACATTTCACGATACAAGAGAGCACTAGCGACATCCACCAACCATCATACCTTTGAAGCCAAGCGTATTGAAGTGCCAAAACAAAAGAGTTTTGGAGTAGCTTGCAACGCAAAGGAACTGAACAATTTCTTATGAGGACTTGAGTAATATTTTGGAGCGACAGGGATTACTGATGGCAAGATGCAAGAATATAATTTGCAACTCTTTATCTCTCAAAAATTGCAATGTTGTGGTGGAGAAGAAGGTAATGAGATATGGATAAAGGTACGTGCACTATATCCACTTTTGGTGACTTTAAGAAAGAGTTAAAGAGTCAATTCTATCCTGAAAATGCGGAGGATGAGGCCAAAGCCCGGTTGCAAAGACTCAAGCAAACTGAATCAGTTCGAGAATATATTAAGAAGTTTACTAGCCCGTTCCTTGAAATTCCTGACATGACTGACAATGATGCTCTTTTCAACTTCCTGGATGGACTCTAACAGTGGGCAAAGACTGAACTTAGGAGGCGCGGAGTGCAAGATCTTGTCGCTGCCATAGCGGTCGCCTAAAGCCTAATTGATTACTCAAAAGAGTCTATAAAGCCTAAAGAGAAGAATAGTGTCTATGTCAAAGATGGTGAAGATAAAGATCAACACAAGGAATAGACCCGCCAGAAATCGATTTTATCCAAGGCAAAAGACAAATGAAAGTGTAATAAAAATAAAACCAAACCGCATAAGAACTACTTCCTTTGTGGAGGACCTCACTTGGCAAGGGATTGCCCTCGGAAGAAGGCTACACTCTCTTCTTGCAAGCCATCAGGAGAAAGAAGCTGGTGATATGATGACACAAGTGGGGTCTATACAACTGATGAATGGAATACAAGCTCCAACAAAACCCCAAGCAAATGGGTTACTCTTTGTGGAGGTGGTAATAGAAGGGAAGACCACAAGAGCGACACGAGTGCTTCTCTCAACTTCATCTCCACCGAAGAAGCAAAAGGATTGGGTTTGCAGACGACTCAAGAAGGAGGCTCCATCAAGGTGGTCGATTCAGCAGGAAGACCAATAACAAGATGAGTAAAGACTAGTATTGGAGGGTCAGATACCTTAGACTTCTTTGTCATTTCGATATATGATTTTAAAATTGTTCTAGGGCTAGATTTCTTGGAGCAAGCAAGAGCGCTCCGATACCTTTTACCAAGAACATGGCATCATGGAGGGCAACCCAGCTTGCCTAGTACCGACAACAAGAACTAGCAAGCAAGAAGCCAAAATTTATCGTCCATTCAGTTTAAGAATGGCATCTGACGAGATAAGGAGAGTTACTTAGCTATTTTTCATGACTCCAATGAAGAAGGAAAGCCCTGAAAAGACATGCTAAGGGAAGTGGTGGCAGTGCTTGAGGAATATAAAGGTGTTTCACCACTAGAATTACCAAACGAACTACCACCAAAGAGGAAGATAAATCAACAGGCCGAGCTGGAACCAGGGAATGAGCCGCTAGCCATGAAACCTTGCTGCATTTTACCCCTCTTCCCTACAACCAAGCGCGAGAGAGAAAGCCCAACCTTCTTCAAATTTGCCAAATTCTGGAATGAGCAAAGGGAGTTAGCTCGAGCCATATTACATAAGGCTGCAAGAAGAATGAAGAAACGGGCGAACAAGAAAATGAGACATGAAGATGCATGGAAAATGAAAAAACTGACAGTATCAAGTTGATGTCGCAATGAGGGCATTGCGAGCTTAAGTGGGGGAGATACTCATCTTTAAAAGTAATTGACAAGCTAACCATGTGAAAGGAAGATTCTAGAGAAGGCCAGAATGTAGAGAGCATCCAAGGGACTCTAAAAGATTTCACGACATTCTATAAAAAAACTAAAAACTAGGAAATTATTCCAACGAATTCTAGAAGGTTCCATATAATCCTAGAAATATGCTGAACAAAGCAAGCTTAAAGAGAACTGTAGAATATTATGGAAAGTTCTAGAAACATGTATATGTAAAGAACAATGTAGTATTATCTATAAGATATTATATTCTAATGTAATCTAGAAAGTTCCCTTAGGCTTGGAGAGGACTATAAATAGAAGTTCCTCCCACTCATTTGTATCCATCCAACAGACATCCAAGGTTCCTTAGCATTCAAGTGTTGTAATCATACTTCCTTAGTGTAGTGTTTCTTTCTCCAATACTTCTCCTAATTCTTTTTCCAAGATTGTTTTGTGCTTACAAGTCGAATCGTAGTGAGGGTTAGGCTGATTTAGGGCCAAGGAAGAGCGCAAAAGCCACACGTGTGACTTGAGATAAGTCAATCTATGACAAGTAGGCCTTAGTTATGAATTTATGTGGCCGAATCCTTTTGCACTTTGGTTGTCTTTGAAGGAGCATTCAAATTTTATTAGTAATAATTATTTGGCCTAATCCTTTTGAGCCTTGGTTGTCTCTTTTGTAATGAATTTTTCAAGAAACCTTCTCAACTCAACACAGAAATTATACGTTGCACAATAGCCCAACATTTTTTTTCATATTTTGATGTGATATTTAATCCATTCTTGCTCCCTTTACAGCTTAGAAGTTTGTTAGGAGCTGCACTTGGTATTAGGCTTCTATTTTGGTGACACTCCCTACCGTCTTTTGATCATCCTCATTGATTTTAGGATGACATAGGATTAGGTCCAAATAATTCCTCGCATTATAGGGTCTTGTACCACATTTTAGCCGTGACAGCCCTACCATAACTTTTATAGATGCAATTTGACAAGTTGAGTTAATTGAAGAACTTGAGAAATGTGTGCAGAGTAGTGAAAAACAGTTTTTAAGTATTCGAACTACAAGATTATCATTTGATGTGCACTCTAAAGCCAATGAAAAAGTTCTCACCACATAATCCTTGATACCCAAATGCAAAGAAGGCTTCTAAGGTTCAAGTGTGGAATCTGAGCATAAAAAGACCAAACGAGAGAGTTGATGTGAAAGAAAGTAGTCAGCAGTACACAAGTAACAGTTGTAAGGCATTCATGGAGTTTTCATTAGATAACAGTTGAAATTTATATATCAAAATTTCAAATGAGACCAGGAATGATGAAGCTGTAAATAATATTATTATAATTGGCCCATTGGCTGAAAACTATAACAAGAAAGGAATGCAAATAGCTATTACACTAAGCTAACTCGGCCTCTTTCACTACACCACTGAGACTATATTCTAACCCTTGCCTTGTGCAAAACCATCATTTGCAATTTTTAAATCAACTTGGTGGGAAATATTTAGGAGGAAATAATATGATAATAAAATAAACATTGCATGACTAAGGTTAGCGCAGAATATCACGATGAAGAATTAACTCAATATAATTAAGACTTATTAAGGAAACATGATTTCCATTGACAATAGCAATTCTTATCATTCAAATCATCCTGATCATGCAAAGCGAATTGCCTAAACCGAATGAGTAAATCATAAAAATGAAGTTGCTATCACATGCTATATCCAAAGATTAAACTACATCTAAGATGATAGTATCTGCTTTGGTGGGATGTAGCATGAAATTTGCTTCTTTGTATTAGGGGGTGTGCAAAGTTAATCTGTGCCCCAACATTTCCCATTTCGGCAGCGGACAGGCTTCACCATGCATGCCAGATAGGCTTCACAAAGTTAATCATTTTTGTTTTCATGTTGAAGTTAAAAAAAAAAATAGATGTACTATATGTGGCACTTATTAATACCTTTTAATACGGTTTTCATTTTGTGATGAGATGTTCAAATAAAGTTATCCTTATTCTTAAAGAGATGGAGAAGGTGATTTTCGTAGTTCTCTCTATGGTCATGAAACCATGGAAGTGGCGCATCACGTAGTGATTTTCATTGTGCTTATTGGTTATCCCACACAGGCTTCATTTGGTTTTGTGAATAATTTTTTCCTTTATTCCTATCAACCTACAATAACTTATATTTCAGCCAGAAGTGATGTTAAGTTAGGAACAGAAATAAATTAAAGTGCTTTCAGCTAGAACACGTGTGGTTCTTGTGTTAGGATATGCTAAAGAGGATTCTTCATGCTTTTCCCTGAGTGGTGATTTGGGTACCCTAAACCCTAAAACACAATTCTGTCCCTTCTGTCACCCTCGGCAGTTCGGTTGCTGCATTATCGCTTGCTCCGATTTTGTTATATATTTTTTAATTAATTTTCGTGACCTTTCTCTGTATTTGATTGTAGTCCCACCTTTCTCCGATTATGTCACCTTCTCACCTTGAGTGAGAAAGTCATTACGATTGTTACTGCTGGAGGGAATTCGTTCCCTTTACTCCCAACATTTTCCTTAATCCCAAGGGTACCATTCCTTCGGTTCTAAATAGATGGTACACAGTGCTTAGCTAAATTAACTTGATTTCCAACAACAACTAAGACTGATCCTGTAGGAAGAGGGGTCGATTATAATCTGCCAAACACTCCAGATCCAAGTATAATGATTTCTTTACCAAATACAATGTCACATTGACTTACAAGAAAAACTGTGTAGAAGGGTCGCTCAAAGTCACTATGGGTTGCTGATATCTTTTTTTTTTCTTTTTTTTTCTGGACTTTATGTTAATCTGTATGAAATACATCAACAGAATGATTCTGCTATCACTTAGATCATAAAAACAGATTCAGGTTTTGATGTTGATGAATAATGTCTAATTTTTATGCTTGTAACATTTGATGACTTTCATAATATAAATATATAACATTAATAAATAGGTAGCTTTGTACTGGAAGTTCATTGCTATTTTTTTGATTGACTTTCTCTCTTTGACAAATAAGTTTTGATTTTTATTATCTCATGCATTTTGATTTGTAGTGCTCTTTCAGATATGTTCTGGAGTCAACAAGCTTCGAACTATTCTTTAAATACGTGGAATTGCCAAACTTTGATATTGCTTCTGATGCTCTTGCTACTTTCAAGGCCAGTTTTTTCTTTAATGACTTTTAATTAAGATTTGTTGATTACGAGATTCTGCAAGCTACTTTTTATTTGTTGATTTGTTCTGATTGTTAAAAAAAAATTTCAGGACTTGCTCACTAAACATGAGACAGAAGTTTCACAATTCTTAAGTGCCCACTATGAGCAGGTCTGTCAATAGATAATAGTTGTTTTCCTTGATTCTGTGTTTATATGTTTTGTTCTTTTTATCTAAGGATTATTTTTTCAGTTCTTTGAGCTCTATGATAAGCTTTTGTCATCTTCAAACTATGTTACCAAAAGACAATCGTTGAAGGTTAGGAAAAGTATAAATGTAGCTCTGTCTCCCCATAATATTGCCTCTTCGAATAGAAATTAACTAGTGCAATATATTTTAGCTTCTCTCGGAATTTCTTTTGGAAACTCCAAATTCTCAAACAATGAAACGATACATCTCTGAAGTTCGATACTTGAAGACGATGATGGCATTGCTCAAGGTACTATTGCCATTGCTTCTAGTCTCTCTACCTTCTATTTAGTTGCTTTAATATGCATAATATTTCTGATGATTTGATTAAATTATTCTCCATACGACTTTTCAATCAGCTTGGTATAAGTATTATTAAAATTTGTTATAGTTATTGTTGTTACGTGCATGGTGAATTGCACGCTTTAGAAGAAAATCTTTTGACTTCATTTGGATGTTTATAGTAGCATTGATGTGCACTTTGTTTAAAAATGTTAATCTCCGATTAATATGTCTATTTAAGCAATGTCGCGAGCCCTGTTTTTTTTGGTTTGCTTTTTTCATGTTTGAATTTTTTATTGCCCGCCCCAAACCCCTCCCCCCCC
>JXCR01010772.1:0-21023 GCA_002079205.1 Phalaenopsis hybrid cultivar | reverse complement strand
GGATTCATGTAGCCAACCCCACGTAGTGGGATTAAGGCTTTGTTGTTGTTGTTGTTGTTGTTCTAGATTTAAACTTTAATTCTAACTTAATCAATTACGATGCTTAGTATTTTGGTAGTTGTCTTCTGCACAATATTTGAAAATGATTTATATTGTCCAAGTATTTTTAAGACTCGAGCATATTTTTTTACGATTGGATCCTTACTTGGGTGAAATCTAAGTTTGCCGTATTTATTGGGTGAGTTAAAAATCACTAATTTTACATATGATTTCAAACTTGATATTTTGACATATTTGTGTAATCAGGACTCTATGCAATAATTTCTTGATGTTTACCTAGGAGTGATCATGATAACATGAAAAGAAAAAAAAATACAAAGCAAGATAAAAAGAATGATGATTCACAAGGGTTGTCAAGTCGATCCATGGGCAAACAACAAAAATGCAATAGGCAGGAATTGCTTATTAAGTACAAGGAGATGCTGTTTAACAAATACAAATCATTTTTTATTGCATGCTTGGCTTTTGTAGTTAAAATTATATGAGGATGAACCCTTTTTTTTTCAATCTTATCTCATAAGCTAATTTTTTTTTAACATATATTTGGCAAATTGGTTATAAAAATTTATTGTAAATTAAATGAATATTCACTTAAAACTGGGTTTTATTCCAAAAGCTTTGCAAATTAATCACGTTTAACTTGGATGCAAGTGTAAATGCTTAGATAGATGCATATATGTGACGTTCAGAAAATGACTCTAAATAGTAATAAAATAAAAATTGATTATTTCATCATATCTTAATTAATGAAAAAGTCTTGGTACGTAATCACATCACAAACCAAGAATTGGTGTATAGTGTGATGCCACGTCTTAAACTCAAGCATGCAAGCAGCGATGGTTATTGAGTAAGACATGGATATGAATACAAGCAGAAGGCAATGAGAGTTTGAAGTCTATGGGTACTAGACTAAGGAAAGTAGGAAGGACATCAAGATGGAGCCAAATGAATAGAGCAAAGGAGTAAGGGTAGGCCTCATAGGATGTTGTTCACCCAAACATTTAGAACTGAGATAATTTAGACTTCAATAAATTTATTAATACGAAGTCTTCGAGCGGGGACTGACATGACAAAATTTTTCCTAATGTGATTGGATTTGACGCCATTTCACGTCAACAACTAAGCTTAATGAGAAAAAGTGTCACAAATATATACAAACATATACATATAAAGAGAGAAAGAGAGAGAGAGGGAGAGAGAGAGAGAGGCACAATTTTGTATAGTCAAGGGGCTAAGCTGAATCAATTTCGTATCAAAATTTCTATCCAAGGGACCATGGCAGATCAATTTTGTAAAGCTAAATTCAGTGGTTGTTTGGTTTGCTCAAAAAGTAATACAATGTAAAAGCAATATTTTGTTTTCATGTAAAAGCAATATTTTGTTTTTGAAAAATTTTTAAGTTGTTTGGTTCGGTACAAAATAAATATAGAGCATCATATTTTCTTATTTCGTTTGAAGTAAAATGAAAATAATATAAAATACAAAGTCGACAATGAACGGAGGGATGATGGCGGCAAGCGGACAGCTGGTAGTGTTATATGTTGAGCCTTATTGGGGTGGTCGGAGAGCCCCAATGCCTGGAATGGCGCCCCGGTGCCAGCAAAAGCCTCCAAAACCTGAGCGCGAAGACTTCGAATTCGCTGACGAATTCTATTTCACGAGTGTGTTCTGTGAGTGGATTGTGCAATCTCTTGTGCGACTGTGTGAAAGAGATAAGAGGTACATCTCATAGTGGTTTAAATTATAGAGAGGCTTAAAAATAGTGTAATCTTTACATTTCTCCTCATTTCTTCATAGTAAATTTTTGGTGTGATGTGGCTCCTTCGGTTTTTCCCTTTTTTAATTTTTTTCACTCTAAATTTTGGTGTACGTTCTGTGATTCTTGTGTTGTGTGTCTCTATTTAAAGTTTTGTTTCGGATCTCTCGAATCAGTGCTCTGCATTTCATAGTAATTTAATCTCTAGCCACACAACAAGTGGTATCAAAGTAAAGTTTTGTGAAGATCTTTAGTTTGAATGAGAGTGGCGGCTGATGAAGCAAGGTACAAGATAGAGAATTTCAATGGTTCAAACGTTGCTTCCTGAAAAATGAAAATTTAAAATTTATTGTATCAAAAGAAACTGTATTTGCACTAGAAAAAAATCACTAAGACAAATTCAATGATTCTGAAAAAATGGGGTTGTTTAATCAAACAAGCCTATGTTTGATCCAACGTTCACTTTCCTTAAATGTTGCTTCCAAAATTGTGAATGAAAAACCTGATGTTGATCTCATGCTGCACTAACAAGGATGTATGAGAAGTCATCGACTTCAAATAAATTGTTTCTAAAGAAGAGATTATTCAATATAAAGGTGGTAGACGTAGTTCGGTGATTGAACATTTGCAAAATTTCAACACTATGACAAATTAGTTATGTTTTGTTGGAATCAAGTTTGATGACGAGATAGTGCACTATTAATTTTATCTTTATTGTCAAACAGTTGGATGAACTAGTCACTATGGCGAGCAACTCTTCAGGTAACACGAAATCAAACTTTGATGACATTGTAGGGTTAGTGTTGAATAAAAAAAATTACAAGAAAGTGTTTAATAAAACTTCAAATTATGCTCTGAATGTTGAAAACAGACGAAGGAATCTAGATAGAACACATGCGGTGAAAGACTCGCGTCCAGGAGAAAAAAGTTCAGGTCATTCAGCAAGAAAGAGAGGTGAAAACTGAAAGTACAATAAGAAATCACATTTTAAGAAAAACTACAAAACTCTTAAGAATGTTGGTGGTAGAGGTTCAAATAAAAAGTTCTTTATAAATATATCAATTGATGAAATCCAAGGTGACTCCCTTGTTTTGTCCCTAGATAGCACCAAATCTTCGATATTATATTCAGGTGTCACTTTTCATGTTTTCCTCAACAAAAAAAGTGTTTAAAAACTACACTCAAAGTGATTTATGGAAGGTGTATTTGGGAAATAACAAAGTATGCAATATTGTAGAAAACAGTCATGTTGACATCAAATTGTTAAATGGATCGGTGTGGAACCTTAAAAAAGTTGACATATTCCATGTTTTAAGAGAAATTTGATTTATTTGAAGTAAGCTTGCAAGGTCAAGATATATGACTACATCCAAAGATGATTCGTGGGAGGTGACCAAAGGGGCAATGATAATGCCTCAAATCAACATTAACGGCGTCATTTACCTGATCAATGAGATATTTGAATCCATTGATGTAGTTGGAACAAAGGGTGATGCAGGTCATATGAGTAAGAAATGTATAAAATCCCTCCTTTCTAAGAACAAACTTCCTAATTTAAAATCTATAGAGTTAGACTTTTATAATAATTGTAGTTATAACAAGCAAAAGAAGGTAACTTTCTCTAAAAATGGGTAAATAATAAAGTCCGAGAAACTGGAGTTAGTGCATATTGAATTATGGGGTCCTACTCCACTTCAGTTTATTGGAGATTCTTAATACTTTCACTTTTATTGATGATCACACTGGGAAGGTACAAGTGTATTTCTTAAAACATAAATCTGATGTGTTTGATATATTTAAAAAGTGGAAAGCCATGATTCATTATGAGACAATCTTGAGGTTGAAATGTTTCCGATCAGATAATAGTGACGACTATTGTAAAAAGAGATTCAGTGGTTATTGTTTCAAAAACACCATAGCAAAATAGTATTGCAGAGCGCATAAATAAAACCATTACAGAGCATGACATGAGCTTGAGCTTGTATGTTGATTAGTCAAAATAGTTTTGGGCAGAAAAAGTGAACATTGCAATTTATCTGATTAATCGTGATCTGTCAGTACCTTTGAATTAAAGCTTACATGAAGAAGCTTGGTGATACTCGAGTTAACCCAAATAATAATAGAAAATTAAACATTATTGAAACCAAATAGGTTGTTAAAACTGACACATGAAAAGGAAAAAAACAACTGACACAACACTTACTCAGCTAGGCGCAAATACCAAAAGTGGAGGTGGACATTAATGTAAGGGGAAAGAGTGTGAAGGTGGTTGCGGCGACTATAGAGGTTAGGAAGACTGGTGGCTGGGTATAGTTACGAAAGTGGTGGCCGCATGTGTCTAAAATTGACTCTTCTAAAACTCTAAGCTAGCGAATAGGATGTCCTAAAACTCTCTATGTACTGGTTGCATGTGTCTAAAATTGACTCTTCTATGTACTGGTTGCGTGTGTCTAAAATCTCAGACTCTAGGAAGATAAAAAGACGTGTTTTCCATCTTTGGTGGAGTAGGTGTACCTGTATCCATCATGTTGTCTTGCGATCAAATTGCTACAGCCTCTACAACAAAAGTTGACATGCATCCCCTGGCACCACGTCGCACCATACCTGATCCTGCAGCTGGTGCCCAATCGAAAACTCCATGAGACATCTTCTATCAATGTTGACTCTATCCTTTTTCTTCAATCACATCAGGGAGTACTGTTGAGAACGCTTCCGACTCATGAGGGTCAATTTGTCCACCATCTGTGTAGACGACACATTCCTATCGCTACATCCATTGATGATGAGATTACGTACATTCCCTTTACAGTGCAATGGGTGTAGAATATATGGTGGCAAAGCAACTACTGCTCCCTCATAGCCTCAATCAAAAGAACATGTTCAACCACCAACATCTTGCCCTCATACGATGGAATCTGATACATCTCACCCCGTTCTTCAATTGTCATTTCGTCACTAACTTCTTCCAGTGCACCCTGCTCGATGAAAGACACAACTCGGCTCATCGGGCAACTGGAAAGGATGGGTCTAAAATCACGACATATGAAGTATTTCATGGCTAGGATGATAGTGGGGGGGTGTTTCTCTTTTCAGACTTCTTCTCACTCTAGGTAAATCTATCATTTTCTTGACCAAACTTCTTAACTACTTTAGGTGTCCTCCTACTAATGTCTCCAACTGTGGTTGTTGTTTGAATAGTGATGGGTGTCTGCTCTTCTTCTGTTGTCTCTCCGCCTTCAATGCTAAGGTTTGAACATCACTCAAGGACCAATAAGGTTATAGCTAAACCACATAGTCGATGGCCGGCTTCAGGCCACCCAAGTATGTGGTTACCATGTGCTTCTTTGGCTCCGCCAGCTCACATTTCAACTTAAACTACATAAACTCTATTGTATACTCCTCCATTGCTAGGTCCCTCTATTGTAGATGATGGAGTCTCTGAAAAGAACCTAGCGGCGGTGTGAGGATAGGTTCTATCGCTGCAAAAGTCTCATCATCGTCTCCCAAGCAGTAATCTTGCTTCGCCCTTCTTTATTCTCTCACTCTTCAGGTTCTCCCACCATAACAAGACGTTCTTTTTCAGTTTAATAGCAACAAGCTTCACTTTCTGGTCATCTAACATCTCCTTGTATTCAAAAGCCCTCTTGATAGTTTGCAACCACTATGAAATCATCCATATTCATTCTCAGCTCAAAATTCAGCATACCCACTAACAAATGCTTCATCTCTGTACCCTCCAACAAAGACTTCATCTACGTATCCTCCAACAGACACTTCAATCTCTCGACCACCTCTTATATAGTATCACAAAGCGTCGTGGTGTGTATTCTTCTCCACTAGAATCATTCTGACATAAGGGATTCAGATGTTCCTTTTTCTCTCTTTGTCGGATCTTGCTACCACCCTCGACGGTGACCTTCCTAGATCCTTCCCTCAATATCAGTGAGTCGTAAGGGTGCGTTTGAGGCAGCTTGTGTTTATACAGATAAGCAGCTTATCCTGAAATGTGGCCCGCGTAAAAACTCAACCGCATTTTTGGATAAGCTGCAGAAATGTGTTTTCCAAACGATGAGACGGCAAAACGCCGCCCACACTTATAAGCTGCCCCAAATGGGCCTGTTGTATCTCCTCCATGGTTACCTCTTGATAAGTGTGCAACAATTTCTCCTCGGTGGCATGATGAGAGTTTAAGGTCGAGGGGTGAAAGGGTGTGTAAGAGTGATGAAGGGTGGGAAAGAAAAATTTTTGGTGGAGATTTAGAAAAAAATCAGAAAAGGGGAAAGGGGCTGGGTAGAGATATGGTTGAGTATTGGTGAATGCTATAAACCCTAAGATAGGACTAGGTCTGTAACTGTTCTATACGGGGGAAGAAGAAACTGGGAAAATAAAGCAACAAAGATGAAGAAATGAACAAAGATGGAAGAGGAAACGATGAATAGGGGAAGGTAGAGGAAATGAATAGCTGAAGGAGCGGAAGAGAGGGGATCAGAAGCTAAAGAGATAAGTTCGCCTATAAAACAAAGCAACCAAGGTGTTTTACTCACCTATAGAATCGAGGGAAGTGAAATTGAGCTGAGGAGAGGAAGGGGATCTTGCGTTTAATCTTGAGTCGAGCCGAGTCGAAGAGGAAGACGATCCTTGATCGTACCCAAACTGAGCGTCAAAGAAGAAAAGTAGTGGGTGGGAGATGATTCTTCAAGCACAGTGATTCAATCCTATGTGATCGACCCAAAGAAGAAGAAAGGGAAGGGTTGAGTGTGGGCCGAGTCGGGTTGAGGTTTAGAAGAGGTAACGATAATAAAATAATGAAAATTTAATACTTGATTAAATTAGTATAATAATAATAATTTATTAATAATAATAATAATAATTAAAATTTTCATCATGTAGAAAAAATATTTGATCATGTAGAGGAAGACGAAGGGTTGAGTGTGGGTCGAGTGAGGCTGAGGTTTTATTNTGAATAGCATTTTAAATATTTATATCGACTTATAAAACAGTTTAACTAGCATGCATATTATTCTTTTTTCTTTTATTATTATATTATAGAAGTATAAGTAATGACTAGCTTCGTTTAGCTTATTTTTGTTTTAACTAACTTTTCAGGTTTAATTAAATTATTAAAAGTTGAGCGATAGACGAAAAAATATTTATAGAAGATAACACAATTATCAACGAAATATATTTAAATTTAATGCTTTAATTAAATTGATTAGTGGTTCTATCATCTGTTAATAACAAGTTATATGAAATGAAAAAACAAATTTTTTTCTCATACCGTCCGACCATCTATACTCGTCTTGGTTAATTTCAAGCACTGGGCTAGGTCGTGACAAAAGTAGTATCAAAGCCAATATTTAGGATAAATTAATTGAATAATCATGAAAGAGCCAGTAGGATAATTATAAGAAAATTTTAAATTTTAAAATTAATTATAAGTAATAATTATCCATTCAGACATAGTGATACACTCAAAATCATAAAAGAAGAAAATTCTATAGAGTACAGCCTAATATTAATGTGAACACAAATGTCCTCACTCAAATGATAGTGGTGACGACTCTGTTGATTCTGGAGTCTAGATCGCAACATATCGGAAATGATATTGTCGATGTAGATAAGTACATGAAAATATTTCAAGATTTATGTTTGTCTTTGTTCAAAGAAACCAAAGAACCGGTTGAAGCGAAGAACTAGGTAATGAGAATAGAGAAGATACTAGATAACATGGCTTGTCCGGATGAAAGAAGAGTACAGTTGGCAGCGTTTGTGCTGGATGGAGAAGCCAAAAGTGATGGTGTAAGCAGCGTTATGACGGGTTAGGGGCCATACATAATACGATGATAAGTTGGGAGAAGTTCGTGGACCTTTTTAAAGATTGGTTCATATCTCTATCTACTCGATGACAGATGCAGGAAAAGTTTATCAAGTTGACGAAAGGAGAGAAGATGATCATGTCAATATGAAGAAAATTTTACTGCACTATCGAGGTACGCGCCACAATTGATCGTTACCGCAGAAGAAAAGTGATATAGATCACATTCAAGATTAAAAGATTTGATCAGGCAGCAGTTGGTACCATTAGGAATCGATGAATACTCTGTATTAGTGGAACGCGCAAGAAGAGTGGAGATCGACTATCAGCTTACTAAAAAGCGTAAGGAGATGCACAAGAGAAACATTGCAATAGAACGTATAAATCACTTAGAAGGATCTAATGAGAAGAAGTCCAAGGATAATTTATGTGGAGTTAATAGAAATACGACACACAGTATTGAAGTCACATGTACCAAATGCGGAAGTCAACATAAAGGTGAATGCTTGATGGGCGCCAAAAGTTGTTATTGGTGTCGTTAGTCTGGTCATATAATAAGATATTGGCATCTCATGGCCAGAAGAATATCGAATATAAGAAATTTGGTGGAGCATCTTCACAGAAGTCTGTAGACAGGTAGGAAAAAAAAGAGCCTATAGTTTAAGCTCTAACTCATGATAATAATGTTGTATTTTGTTAAATCGCTCGCATTAGAATATCATTAGTCAAGATATCTCGTTACTGCAACTAAAATAAGATTATTTTACCTTATTATTCAATTTGATCATCCAAAAATAAATATAAATGATTTGCATAGTTATACTTATTTACTATACATACATGTTATAAAAGAAAGATAATTTATGATATGTAGAATCTAAACAAAATGATTTATAGTATGCTTGGATGTGCATGTTTGGCTATGATGAAGCACCTCTTAATGGTACTAACGAGAGAATATGAACGTAAATGAAAAATGATATTGATATTGAAGTAATTTAAGTGGTACAATTTTTAAACGATGTCTCCTATGACGGTTGCATAGATTTGATATTGATATAGACCCTTTGAATGACATATTAAATGTTTATATCGAATTATAAAAAAACTTAACTGACACGCTTATTGTTCTTTTTCCTTGTATTACTGCAGCATAGAAGAATGAGTATTCACCAGCTTCGTTTAACTTACTGTTGTTTTAACTAACTTTTCAGGTACAATTAAATTAATAAAAGGTGAGACATAGACGAGAAAATATTTATAAAAGATACGGGCAACTATCAACGAAATAAATTTAAATTTAATGCTTTAAGTAGCTCTTTCATTTGTTAATAGTGTGTTATATAAAATAAATAAAAGAAAATTTTTTTCTGACACCGTCAGAGCGTTTGTAGCCATCTTGGTTAATTTCAAAACCTAGGTCAAATCGTGATAAGGTCCAGCTAGCTTTGATACCAAATGATACAAAAGTTAACTCAAACAATAATAGAAAAGTTAATATTATTACTAAAGCAAATAGGTGGTTACAACTAACATGCGGAAAGGAAATCAACAACAATTGACACAACACTCACTCAACTAGAAGTTTTATTCAAAAGGTGGAGTTGGACGGTGATGTGAGGGGAAAGGGTGTGAAGGTGGCTTAGGCGGCTATAGAGGACACGAAAGGCTGGTAGTTGGGTATAGATAGAAAGGTGGCAGCTGAGTTCAGTAGAAAAGGTGGCGGTTGGGTTCAGTAGGAAGGTGGCGGCTAGTTCACTAGAGAAGGTGGGGAGGCTGGGTTCAGCAGGAAAGGTGGTGACTGGGTGTAGTAGGGAAGTGGGCGGCTAGGTGTTGTAGGGAAGTGGATGGCTGTTGGAAACAGGGAGGTGTGATGGGAAGGGTTTGGTTAGTAGGCAACTGTAAGGAAAACAACTACAAAACAATTTTCCAACAGTCTGCAACAAGGGCGGCATGGCGGCAGTAAAGGGAGGGTTGCAGAAGGGAAGTCGAAGATAAACACTAACTCATCAGCGAGATACAGCCAAATCACCAGTCAGCTTTTGGAAAATAATCACCACCTCAGAATGAAATACAAGCGAAGCACCACTAATCACCATCTTGCGACAAGGCAGAGCACCACTAATATTCATTTCAATAAACCAAATAACTCAGATGAATACAAAAGAGAAGCACACGCATTTTGAGAGGTAGGCGCTCTCTTTGAATTCATACAATTTAAGAGGTGCAACCAAAATCTCTCCAAAATCCTAAACCTAAGACTCAAAATCCTAAACCTAAGACTCAAAATTCAATCTCATGCATACCCTTAACCCTAGACATAACAAGCCTACTTATACCCAATAATAATAATAAGAAAAGACTAAATTATCCTTAGGCGTACAAAAGACAAATTTGCCTTAGGTTAGGAGCCCTCGTAACAATACTCCCTCCCAAAAGTCACATTATCTTCAAGAAATGAATGAGAATGTTTCCCCTCCCCCACAGCTGCCTTCATTTCTTCATTCAGCATCATTGTTCTGCACTATAAGAACTTGTAATCTTCGATCCTTGCAATGGTGTCCCGGGGTATACTTCTCATCACACCAAATACATAATCCCTTAGCTTGCTTCTCCCGAATATTTGTCTCTGTAAGGCTCTTGAGTGTTTCTCCCAGTCGTGGTCTATTATTTGTGTCGTGTGCAACCTCCCTCGGAACTTTCACTATTTGAACCTTTGGCATTGTCGTAGTTGCAACAGTTTCGTACGATGCTCCATCTGTACTACTCCTGTTGGTTTTCTTAATCTGATTCTTGTCTTCCACCATCTGAGCTAGCTCCATCATCTCCCTTAATCCTTGCGGTCTTAGTAGTCGGAGTACTAGCCTTCGTAAAATTCCCCTCCAGTCCTACTTCAGAAATCCCCCACAGCCGTCCCGACAACAGTTCAGATCTCTCTCTATATTTCATGATCGTCCCCTACTGAGTCAAGAAATAAAATTGCTTGTGTCGGTCTCCTTCCCGAATAGTTCGGAGAAGTTCCAACAAACAATCCTTAAATTTATCTCATGAACGAATCGAATATTTAGCCTCCCTTCACTAAAACCAGGCTAAGGTTTCCCCTCCAAACACAATATTTTCACCATGAGTTTTTCCTCCTTATCTAACCCATTCACCATAAGGTATCGCTCCGCCCAATACACCCATCCATGTGCATCTTCCCCTTCAAAGATCGGCATCTTCAACTTCCTAACTCTAATATCCCACCTCAACTTCCATTTCTTCAGTTGTCTATATATATTTCATGATCGTCCCCTACTGAGTCAAGGCATAGAATTGCTTGTGTCGGTCTCCTTCCCGAATGGTTCAGAGAAGTTCCAACAAACAATCCTTGAATTCATCTCATGAACGAATCGGGTATTTAGCCTACCTCCACTAAAACCAGGTTAAGGCTTCCCCTCCAATCACAATATTGCCGCCATGAGTTTCTCCTCCTTATCTAACCCATTCACCGTAAGGTATTGCTCCGCCCAATACACCCACCCATGTGCATCTTCCCCTTCAAAGATCAGCATCTTCAACTTCCTAACTCTAACATCTCCACCTCAACTTCCATTTTTTCCGTTGTTTCCCCCCATGTATCGAGGGTAAATGTCCTTCCTTCAAATGTAGTCATATCCTCTCCCTGTTTCTCTTCTTTCTTCTTGCTCCTCCATACCTCTGGCATAATCCCTTCTTCATGTTTCAACCCAATCGCCTCCATCAAAAAGCTCTAATCCACAGGTGGAGCCCTGAGAGGGGGTACAGATGATAGATGTTTTCTCATGTTCCTCATTTTTTATTTGTTTTCCGTTCGATCTTGCCACAGATTCTCCAACCAACCTTTGGTTAGGATGTGCAAAATGAACCGTCGGCGGAATCTTGGATTGCCTTTCAATAAGTTTTTTTATCATCTCTTGAAATTCCCCAATGCTCATAAATCGGTCCTTCATTTGGTTTTCCATGATAGAAAATCTATCTTATATGAGAGTTAACATTTCTTCCATCCCCGATCTGATTTAACTGATCTCTTCCACTAATTTCTTATCCAAATAACTAATTTTCTTAGCTGTCATTATCTCCTGTCACTAGGGGCAAGCCCAATTCCGTTAACATTTCTTCCATTCCCGATCTGATTTAACTGATCTCTTCCTCTAAATTCTTATCCAAATAATCAATTTTCATATCTTTCGTTATCTCCTGTCACTAGGGCCCGCTTGATCTTGGATCCGATCACTGACTTCTAGGATCACAATTTGAGCACGCCCAATTTTGTCACAACCTTCCCCACTAGTTATGATCCTATTTCACGCAGTTCAGTGAGACGTAGATGAAAGTGAGCAAGAATACCTTTTGTTTCTCAGGTAACTCGAATCATTGTCGAATCGCAAGACTTTTGTCTCGTCCTGATACGATCTCATCGTGGCCTTCCCCGTTAAGTTCTAATAGCTATTGTATCGCAGGGTTCGATCACGATAGTGTGGGCCAACAAAGGCTCCCAACCTATCGTTGCCTTCTTCTGTAAATCACGAGCCAATCATTGCCTTCCTAGCAAGCAATGATTGCGATTGTGTTGTGAAGACAGAGTAGCAAATGCAGCTAGATTTCGAGGACGGAGAGGAAGGAAGAGAAAGGCGCGATCCCATTGTCGCCTTCCTTGCGCTGCATTCACGACTCTACAGTGAGACGGAGCGAGAAGACAACGATGCGTCCGTCATTGCGTTGTCTTCATGAAAGGGATTGCAGCTTATCGAGACTCAAAAACTAGCAATGTTCTCCTCCTCACGCCCATCTGTGATCAGACACGTAGCAGCAGCACTGGCTTTTTATGCCGAAATCCTCGCCCAGTAAGCAGCGAGTTCGATCGACCCTCTTCTCTATCTCTCAAAATCTTGAGTTATGATACCAATTTGATAAGATCTGAAGCAAAAATCCGCACGTTTTTCCGTACAAATTAGGACAAACACTAATTTTTATTTCAAAAATCCAAACAACTCAGATGAATAAAAAGAATAAGCACCTACAATTCGAGAAGTATGTCTGTCTCTCCCAATTCTTACAATTTGAGAGGTAGGAAATCACTCTCAAACCCTAAATTTAAGACTAAAAATTCAATCTCATGCATATCCAAACTCTAAACACAACAAGCCTATTTGTACCCAAAAATAATAATAATAATAAAAGACTAAATTGCCCTTAGGCATGCAAAAGATAAATTTTCCCTTTGGCTAGGAGCCCTCGTAAAATACGACTCGAATGAATTTGAGTATAATTTATAGAAGTAACAAAATAAAAAAATTCAATAGGAGCAGGGATGTTAATTTCAATGAATTGGAAATATACAATGACAAAGATAAACCTCAAGATTGCCCATTAGTTACTTCTGAAGAGTCCTACAAATATGTTGAGATAGAAGATAATAGTGATCAGAAAGACAGAGAAAGTAAAGGTGCTCAATTTGATGAAGCACAAAGCTCCTCAGACAGCAACTACATAAGTCAAAGGGTCCAGCAAATTCACAGGACCGATTTAGAGATATTCTCCTTTTTGGTACTATTTATTGCTAAATGATAGTGGTGAATCAGAGTGTTATAATTAGGTCATTCAAGTTGAGGACTCAAAAGAGTGCGAGTTTGTCATAGACAATGAGATGCAATTACTAAGGATAAGTCAAACAAGAGATTTAACAGGACTGTCTAATGACAAAAAGACATTGCATAACAAGTGGATTTATAGGAAAAAAGAAGAGTCAGATGATAACAAGGGCTACAAGACGAGGTTTGTTGTGAAGAGCTTTCAACAAAAGGAATGAGTGGACTAATCAGAGATATCTTCCTCTATAGTAAAGATGACAACTGGTAAAATTTGTTGAGCTTGATAGTAGAAGATTTACATCTGGAACAAATGGATGTGAAAACAACCTTCTGACATAATGAGCAAGAAGAGAGAGTATATGATGCAACCACATCAATATAAAGTTCCAGGGACAGAGGATATGCTCTAGAAACTAAAAAAAGAGCTTTAACGGTTTGAATCGGGCCACAAGATGGTGGTACAAAATATTTGATAGGTTTATATCAGATAATAGGTGCATGAATTGCCATGTAGATCATTGTTGTTTCATCAAATAAATTGATAATTGTTATAGTGTTACTTTTGTTAGTGGATAATATGTTGATTGCAGAAGCGGATATAAAAAAGATCAGAAACTTGAATGAGCAATTATCAAGTGATTTTGAAATGAAGATTTTTGATTCAACCAAGAAGATCATTTGTATGAGAATTAGTACGAACATTGGTGACAATACATTGAATTTATGTCAGGTAGAATATGTTCAAAAGGACTTAACATATATTCAACATGACTGAGACAACATCTGTTTGCACTCCCTTAGATAGTCATTTTAAACTATCTAAAGAACAATCACTCGAGTCTGAAGCAGAGCAAACACTGTTTAAATATATGTGATGACATGTACAAAATCAAAAATTATACATGCAGTAGAATTGGTCAGCAAGTACAGAAGTAATCCAAAGAAACATCAATGGGAGATGGTGAAGTTGATTATTAATACTTGAGAGGAACAGTTAACAATGCACTTTGCTTCGAAGGTACAGGATTTAATTTATAGAGATGTAGATTCATATCTAGCAGGAGATATTGATGGTAGAAGTACAATCGGTCACATCTTCACTTTGGGGAACACAACGGTGAATTGGGTTTCCATACTACAGAAGATAGTTACACTGTCGACTAAAAAAGTTGAGTATATTGCTATCACTGAGGCTAATAAGTAAGTAATTTGGCTATAAGGCTTTATGATAGAACAGTGCAAAGAGTAAGAGAAATGAAAACTTCATAGTGACAATATGAGTGTTATTCATCGAACTTAGAATGTTGTATTTCATGCCATAATAAACAACATTCAGCTAAGCTACCACATCATTCGTTTACCTCTAAAAGTGGTCAAATATCTTTGAAGAGGATACAAACAGCTCAAAATCTGCAATCAGTCTGCAAGTAGGAGATTCTTATATTCGGAGCCTGATTAGGTGGTAGGAGGGCCTTAGCGCCTGGACTGGCGCCCCGATGCAAGTGTGGGCGCCTAAGAGCCTAGCAGGAGCATCCAGAACCCGAGCGCTAAGAAGTCAATGTCCAGGAGAGGGGGGCAGTCGTGCCCGAATCTATCCTCAAACTCAAGCTCCAAGAAACCCAGCGCCCAGGAGAGGCACCACGACGTCAGCAACTGTCTTTGGCAGCTCAAGAATTTAAATTTTGAACTTTACTCCGAAAGTCAATGTCACAAGTGTTATGTGAGTGGATTTTTTGATCTCTTGTGTGACTATTAAAGTGACCGGAGGAGTATTCTGAAGTATTCCAAATTATAAGGAGCTTTGAGTGTGGTGTAATCTATACATTTCTACTCATTTCTTCAAAGTGAATTTTTTTTGTGGTGTGGCTCCATGGCTTTCTCCCATTTTGGGATTTTTTTCATATTAAATCTTGATGTTCTTATGTTTTTTAGTGATTCTTGTGTTGTGCTCTTCTGTTCAAATTTTTGCTTCAAATCTCTTGAATCGATGGTTTGGATTTCATAGTAATTTGATCTCTAGTCACAATAAGTGACCGGCGGCCAGTGACAGTGGTAATGATCGGACAATTAGTGACAGGCGACTAGGTGAGGGGGTGACGGATGGTGAGTGTCAATGGCCGGTAGTAACACGTCGCCATTGGAAGTGGACAGGCTACAGTCAAAGGCAAAAGATTAGTGGTCATCGGCTACACTAGGGGGCAGGAGGCTGATGACGATAGCGATGGGTGGTGGTAGGATATTATTAATATTCCAATGATAGATGATGGGCAACTGACGATGGGTAGTGGCGGCACGCAGGAGGCCGATGGTGGATGATGGTTGTCAGCAATGGCGACGGGTGGATAGGTGCGGCTGGCATCACTTTACATAATATCAAGTATTTGTAATTCACTTAAATCCAACAAATCTCAAATACATTTAAGATGAACTAAGGAATGAATTTCAAATACTACACAGCTTTTAGAATTTTTCTAACTTAATACCTAAATTTCAAAAACCCCTACAAATAAATGTGGTGCACTCCTTTCGCAACTGAGCAAACAACCCCCAAGAGAAATGTGATACTATATGACTAAATTGGCTGTAGGGATATCAAATGTCGTTTCATGGGTTGGGTTCGAGTCTGCCCACAAATTCACCTGATCTGAAAGTGCATGACCTGAGGTTAGAAAATTCAATTAACATAAGATATAACAACTATTTGGGTTAATTTCAGATCAATCTCAAGTCAATTTCGAGTTTGTGTGTAGATTTTGAGTCAATTTTGATTTAGCGGGTCGATTTCAGGTTAATTTCAAGTTGGCGGGCCAACAGGAACCCAACCTAAAAATTAAATGAGATGAGCTGTCGGCGCTAAAAGAGGGTAAAGTTAAAAGGTCAAAGTTGGGGGTTTGCCTGTAAGAAGCTGTCGGTCGCTGGAAGTGAAGTCCCGTCACCCGCTTCGGAAGGATGTTTAATTTACATACATATATATAAGTTTTAAGAAAAATATGAAATCAAACTGACCTCATATTTTTCACAGTTTAAATGAAAGAGCGCTCTACCTCAAATTTTGTCTATCCTGATGGAAAAACACAAGACTTGAGGATAAGACTCGATCAAATAAACTGAGAAATATATGACATTCATTTGGTCTGTGAAACCGTTTTATTTGCCCACAAGTTCCCCTATTCAATACAAAAAATTAAATAAGGTTTATTTTAGGCTGGGTTCGGAAAAGCTTCCTATAAGGGCAAGCCCTAAAAGTTAATTACATCTTAAATGACCGAAGTCACCTAAAAAAACTCTCGATAAAAATCAGGGAATACTATCTTCAAAGAAGTCAAAAGGACAGGACTTTTCAACGAAATCAGACAAAGAGGTGTGAAAGGGAAAATGCTCGAACCTGGAACAATGTTGAGGAATCCAAATGAAGAGAAGTTAGGGGAGGTCATAGATCCTGAGGCGAGCCTCGGTGGCTTCCCAGTCTATCCTATGGTTTGGCTTCAATTTCGAGAAAAAATTATTAAAGTGTTTCATCCTGCCAATTTTATTTAATTAGAGCTTATATTTAAGTGACATAGTCACACAAATCGCCTGAAAGATATGAGGGTTTACGTCGTATCGGACAACAACCTCGGAACCTAGAACGAGTTAGGGCTTAAATTGCACAGTCTGACTGTGCAAAGGCCTAACAAATAAAGTGAGGATTTATGTTGCGCTAGGCAAACAACCTAAATAAATCCTCACTTTATTTGTTGTTTAATTTCTAGGAAATGAATGGTTTTGTTGGGGAAGACATATTCTGCTGTTAAAGATGGTCGTGTTGCCCACCGCGCTAGCTCCAAGCTCACCGACATGACGAGTTTAAGTTTTCTAGGGTGTCCAGTTATAGTGTCAAATCAAACGGTCTTATGGTTATAGTCATCTAAACATCCTATATAAAAAAGGGAGGCATGTTTAAAGCTATATAATATGAAATGTGCAATACATGAACAAACAGTAGAATGCATGTGGAACAGTAACAGGTAGAAACAGGAACAATATAACATGTTATACAGGAAGAACAGTAGCAAGTAGAAACATGAATAATATGACATGTTATACAGTATGGTAGCAGTAGGAACAGAAATTGTATAAGAGGTTGTACAGAAAGAACAGTAACAGGTAGAAAACAGGAATAATATGACATGCTATACAGTACAGTAGCTGGTAGGAACATGAAAATAAAGTACTATAAAATGTAAAGCAAACATGTACGCCCGTGAGATCCGATGATCCTTAAGTATAACAAGCCTAAATGCATCTAAAAAGCAAAGTCCGGAAGAAAACGTCATCCAAGAAATTCGAAGAAGAGTGTAACAACGACTCATGACAGAAAACTCGAGAGAATCAACGAAAAAGACTCAAGTAAAAGACAATCCTTAAAAAAAATCCTGGGAAAATCCCGAAAGAAAGGAAAAGTAACACGAGTGCCCTGTCCCAAAGCTTCGATAAAACAAAAAAAAGATTCGGATGAGGGGGGCCGCAAGCACTCGCATGGGACTAGGCTCAGTTGTATGTTTATTCTCGAGGGTCCACGAAGGCTACTCGGTCACCCGAATATATAGAACCCGCCACTCGTTTAGAAGGGTGTCTTGAACCTCACTTAGGGGTTATTTCCCAGCCTAAACGGGTATTCTTCAGGTGGACAACCAGCTTCAAAGTATGTTTTATGTCTTTTTAACATGCATACAAATTTTAAACATGCGAAAAAGAGTTATCGATTTTGTTTCGTAGAAAAGTATATCTTTTGCTTGAAAAGGGTTTATCAAAACTTCTATATATATATATATATATATATATATATTTAAATTTTCGTGTCCACGAGTCGATTACACTGTCGGGCATGGGACTGTCAATCACCTGAGAAGGTTCGAGCCAACTCCCGCTAGACTTATGTCGGCGAAGGATACCATATTCTATTGTTCATCAAATGTTTTGATCTTGATGTTATAAGATAGGACATCTTTCTGCTCTATCTTCGGTGTGCCTTTATCATCAACACCGTACGCCCCAAAACGACTACTTGCGACCTTGTTTGATGGTTTCAAGTATAGCAAAAGGCTATACGTGGACACTTATGCATCGGATATAAGCGTAAAAAAGAACGAACCAAGAAGCAAGGAAAGAAAAGAACAAAAATGGGGTGAGAGAGAGGAGGCACCGATCCATTTAAAACACCGAAAAGGAGAATGGATCAGTCCTCAAAACTCGTATCGAAAAGACCTGGAAAAGTAGGGCCCAAGCTCTTTCCTAACAAATATAAATGGTCACTTTACGCTAATTTTTCAAACCTCAAAGACGTAGGATTAATCGAGTCCACCAAATGCTTTTCCAAAATGGGGTTTAAAATCTCCCAATCTTCAAAAGAAAATGATCTCGGGGAAACCACCATTAATATTTCCAAACTCATGCCGAAATCAAAATTCCCGCAACATACAGATTAATAAATAGTCTTATACGTCGAATGAGCATGAAATCCTCCCGCATAACCAAATAAATGCTCACGACCGGGGTCAATAGAATAGAGGAAACAGCAGCTAAGGCTCTCGGCCAAAGTAAGCTCAAGACCAAGAGAAACCTACGGCTAAAGGCAAACCCAAGACCAAAAGAAGCTGACGGCTAAGGCGAACCCGAATCAATTCCCTACAAGTTTTGATATACATAGGGGAGTATAAAACATCACCAATCTCTCAAAGTAACAAGTTTGATCCATCTACAATCATTCAAATGATTCAAAGTCAACAAGATGGGGTAGATTAAACTCAAGAAACTTCAATAGGTCTCACGGGTAGGAATAGGAACCCAAGCCAGCAAACCACCTCCAAACCACCTCTCAGGCAAGGACAAGGCAAAGCAAACCGATCTCTCAACTAAAGCCAAAAAAAATCATAACCAAAGCCATTTTTCGAGTAGGGGCAGAAAAATACACAGAACAAGCCACCCAACAAGCTCTCGGGTAAGGGTCAAAGGCAAGCAAAGCAGGCTACCANAAAACTCTAGAGTAAAGGCAAGTTTTAAGGAATCAATCATGGGCTCTCGAGTAGGAGCTAAAACAAGCAAACTAAGCTCTCAGGTCAAGCCAAGACCGAACCATAGCTAAGGTTCGAATTCGGGTTCCAACAAAATAGTAGAAAACATTTCCATACCCCTGAGACATCAAAATATAGAACCAACGCATGCCTTACACAAGAACAACTACAGAGTTCTTCCGAATCAACATAAATTCATCCACCACACGTATATTTGAACCAAGACATCGGTGGGATGCCAAAACCGAGCCCAGCAGGGGCCAAAACCGAGCCCAGTAGTATTAAAATCCAGGCCTCCATAAAGAATAGAGCTCTAGTCATTTCAATCCAAAACCGAGACTCCAAACCCAGCCAAAACCGAGCCCAACAAGAATCAAAAGCCAAAACAGAGCTCAACAAGGCTAAAACAGGACCCAAGCATTGATATAAATTCAGGCTTTAACAGAAATTAAAGTTTCAGCCACCTGAAGGTAAAACCGAGCCATCCAAAGCCAAGTAACGACCTGCATGTCTAAATATTCCAAGCATACAATGATTCCAACAGATTTTTGAGCAGGGGAGATGCCTCACGATGAGCTAAACCAAGCCCTCAAAACAAGATACAAAGCTTTCCAGATTAAATAAATTTCCTTCTAACATGCATTTCAAGTAAGGGAAAGCCATGAAATACCAAAACCGCAACCCCTAACATGCATGAAAGGCCAAATAACATTTCCAATATCTCATACTAAATGAAAATAGATGAAAAAGCTTCATAATACATATCCTAACATGCTTGCAAGAGGAGCTAAAATTATTTCAAGGCCATGTTTCAAGCTTCCTGTTCACAATAATAGAACTATGTCACTATTTCATCTCAAGCAGGTAGAGAAAAGAAGAACACTTATGTCATGTTATATTTCCACCACTCTAAGCAAATAATCAAATCGAACCCCTAAAACATGCTCTTAAGGTAAACATCTCAAAATACATGAAAGTGGATTAAACTAGCATGCTGTACTATCCACTTAACCGAGCAAGAAGAGGCTCGACAGAGAGAAAACCGAAAGGAAGCAAGACACCGAAAAAGGGGGGAAGAAGAGGTACCTCCTTAATGCAAATTTAAAGCACTGCAACACAAGAAACCACCTCAAGGGGACGCTCTCACAGAAATCCCCTTCCTAAACTCCTCTCACTGTCAAAATCTCTACTCCTCCCTTAGAAAACTTTTTCAACAACCCCCAAAACTTCAAAAGAAACTATGTTTATAGGCAGAGAAGAGAGGAGAAGAGAAAGAAAATCACCCCACCACCCACAGTACTCGAATCGGGCCAAAAAAAAAAGCCGCATTCCCTGCTCACAGAAGGCGAAGCAATCGAAACATCCAGGACCAAGTGGCGAGCCTGTGGCAACGAGGAAAGTATCGGGAAGAATGGAGAGTTTGCCACTCAAGTGTACCAGGGAGCAAGCTTCCCAGAGTCAAACTATAGCCCGAGGAAACTGGCACGGCTTCGTGAAGGAGGGTCGCGGGCAGAAAATGTCGGGCAAGGACGAATGAGAAGTCAACTCTCTCTCGCGTGGAGGAGGAGGAGCCGGTTGGCTCGAGACCGAGAGAGAAATGTCAGGCACGCGAACGGGAGAGGGAAGGGAGGCAGAGCTCGGGTGCGTTAGTTTAGGGATTTAGGCCTTAAAGAGGAAAGGAAGAACTTGGTTTATATAAATTAATATATATATATATATATATATAT
>JXCR01010758.1:36830-74863 GCA_002079205.1 Phalaenopsis hybrid cultivar | reverse complement strand
GTGACATCTAAAATATTGGTATTTGTAATTTGAGAGGTTTTGATTATAAATTCTTCCGTTTAAATTTTTCATTAACATGGCCATCATTGGGATAGAATGTCAGAAATGCTTTGAACATTGTCAATTCTGTATGCTTTTTGCGTAGTATTTGGTTGATAATGTATATTAATTGAGTTTTTAGATGCTCTTTATGTTACGGATCTTAACAACACTATCTTAATCATAAAAGGTTGGGTTTGTAGGAGAAAAATACTATTATACTTTATGAATGTAACAATACTATGCTTTTCCATTTTGAACATGATATTTTTTTAAAGGCCCTGAAAGCCATATGTAAATGTAAAATAAATGTGGTTTGATGAAAAGCCTAGAGTGGATTAACTTCCAGCCTATAGTAATGTCAGTTTATTTGATTAGATTGAGAGTAAGGATTAAGATCACCATCTTGGGATTTAGTTGAAGCTCTTTACTTTAATATTGCCAAAAGTATCAGTCTCACCAACTCCAGATTGAATTTGCTTAGTGTGGCCATTAACTTTTAGTTTGAGAAATATGTAATGCATAAAAAAATAATTGAAATTTAAAATATATAAATCGCAAAATAAATGCTTTTATATCTGTTCAGACCAGACATTAGTCACAATTGCACACCATCACCATCTTGGGATTTAGTTGAAGCTCTTTACTTTTATATTGCCAAAAGCATCAGTCTCACCAACTCCAGATTGAACTTGCTAGTGTGGCCATTGACTTTTAGTTTGAGAAATATGTAATGCATAAAAAAATAATCGAAATTTATATTAGCTAAATCGCAAAGTAAATGCTTTTAGATCTGTTCAGACCAGACATTGGTCACAATTGCACACCTCCTGCACTTAGGGTTCAGACCAAACATAAATCACATCTATAACGATTATGATCTCTAGAATGCTCTCTCGCTCACTTTCTCTCCCTCTCACCTTAAGGGCGTAAAACATATTGCATCCCACCATAGCAGCCAGTAATGTGCTTCTCTAATAGCTTCACAATGGAAGCTATTAGAGCGCGCCTTAGAGCCTTCTTGGCATAAGAAAATCAACAAAAGCATTGGGAGATGTTATTTGTTTGCTTTTTCACCTTTCTGGATTTCTTACTTTTCCCACTTGAACTAGTAACAACCCTTAGTCTACGCTGCTCCTAGTGCCATTGCAACCCACTTATTCTCAGACTTTCAACTTCCATCTTGCCTGAGATTTAAGTTGTTATGCTAGCATAGACCCATAACACGAACCAAAGTTCACTAAATATAATACCGATGTCTCTCTCTTATTTCAGTTGCCCCCGTATCATCTCTTTAATTACAAGGGATGAAGACCAATTAAGCTGTCATGATGAAATATGACCCATCATCTTAGGCAAGTTAGAAAAAAAGGAGCCACACAAAACTCATTTATTTTCACATCATACACCTAAGCCCTTTTATTTACTTCTATACAACTTAAAATTTTCTAATAGAACAATTCTATCACTTTGCTTGTCTGGTCACCATATGTCTCTCCTCGTCACGGATAACGCATCAAAATGCTCTCTTCTCTTCTTTGCCTGTGTGAAGGTTGAAAGGAATTGCATAAATCACACCGAAATCCTCTCCCCACTATTCTCTGCCTGTGCAAGGGAAGGCAAGAAAAAATCATTTATTTTCATATCTAACACCTAAACTCTTGTATTTCCTTCTATACCGCTTAAAATTTACTAATAGAACAATTCCTTACCATGTCACCGTATCTCTCTCCTCACCGCCATGGAGAAAAATGCTCTCCACTCTCTTCTTTGCCTGCCAGAAGGAAGGATGGAAGTGCGTAAATCGCACCAAAATCATTTCCGTCTCTTCTTTTCCTGCACAAAGGAAGAAAGAAAGTGCTTAAATCGTATCAAAATCCTCTCCCCTCTTTTCTCTGCCTGTGCAAAGGAAAAAAGGAATAAAAAATAGTGTGCGTAAACAACACCAAAATCTGCTCCCCTTATTCTTCTCTTCCTGCATGAAGGAAGAAAAATCCTGCACGTTTTACTATCTGTGCGAAAACCTCTTTATAGAGAAAGCAACCTCTCTCTTCCCTGCCTGGGGAGACGTCTGCACAAGCATCTTCGATTAATCCAGCCACTTCACATGTCAAATTCTAATTTGGCTGCATGAGAGATAATGCTGATGAAATACTCATTTGATTGCAAAACATAATTAAAGAAACAGTCCTTCAAGCATTAGAAAACTATCAATATGCCTCAGCATTAAGTTACATTAAGCTTTAAAGTAGCAGAATATTAACCTATGCAATAGCAGAAACTACTCATTGTAAAATCTATGCAGCTGCAAAAAATTAACTATTGCAAATAATTGCATCATGCCTTTTCAAACATCAATCCTATCCCCATCTCTGGGCTTACAGATTTGATGTCCAAGTTATTATAGGTTTAGCAACCGTTTGTTCAACAGATTATTTTTTCTATTTCATGAGTTCTTGTTTTGCTTCATGTCTCGGAAACATGTTTTGTAGGCACCATTTCATATTTATCTTTCAACCATTGATGCATGTTCTTTTGTTTCTTTTTCTCTTTCCTCCAAACACATGCAAAGACTAGACAGATTGGCGCAACTAGACGGACAAGCAACTTTGATACTGTTCGAGGGCTCCTAGAAGGTGTTTTAGAATACAAAAAGGCATTGGGGAAGTTATAGGAGGAATATGGGATAGGAAGGATGGATGGCGGTTGGATTTTCTATGCGGATGACTGAAGGACAATGAAAAAGAATGGATAACAACATTTTCCCTACTGCGAACAACAATTTGCTACAAGTTGGACGATGAAGGTCTTCGACCATCTGGGAGACTCCACTTTGATCCAGTCAGACTACGAATATACCTTCTGAAAGAAATCTAAAAATACAACACTTCAATAGAGAAAACCACGAGAAAATATCTCCAAAGAATATAACAATAGCCAAAAGTCCCTCAAAAATAGAAATAAGTATACTAATACTCTCCTACTAGGAAATACCCTAATTAGTGATGAGGAAATATGAAATAAATCAACAAAAATAAGGAATAAAGAGAAAGCGAAAAAATGCAAATTATGCGCTTTTTTGCGTGTCGTGATCTCGACCTTCCCATAAACCTACATTTCATGGGATTACTTGATACCGTGGAAGCACGGTATCGACATTTGCATCACTCTCCCTGGATAGGAAAGACTTATTTGTTTTCTCTGAAATGACTTAGAACCCACTGTTGGATGCTTTTTTTTCCACAAAATGCCTAATGAGATTTTAAGTACTGCAGTTCATCACTCTTGTATGGTCATGTATCTGTGGGTGTACTGCTTAATTGAACTTAAACTTATCATTTAATATATTTCCTGTAGTCTTTTAAAAATAGCTTAAAACTTTCTCATATTTATTTGAATTGATGGCATGTTGGACCTCTCTAAGTAATGGCAGCTTAGAAGGTAGAAGCTTGATTTTACGTGTGAAATTCTTGAAATTTCCTTATTTGAGATTGTCTTGTGTTTATATCGGCTATTTGAACTCATGACCATCTTAGACAAAATGTCAATGTTGTTGATGCTTCTCTTATAACCCGCAAAATGATAGTTTGTGTCACTATATCCTCAAAATCTATATGAGCGCCCATTATCTCAAACTCACTTCCATTCATGAGAACCAATGCTAATTCTAATTGAGTATCTCTCATGGACTCAACTTGAATCACTGGCATCTCTAACTCGTCGGCTACAAGCTGATACTCTTCTTCATTCACCTTCTCTGGGTTTTCACCAACAGCTTCCTCCACTACAACTTGTTCGGTGAAAGACATCATCTTTTTGTTTGTGCAGTAAGACGTGTCGTGCCCAAAGTAATGGCACTTGAAACACTTTCTTGCTCGGACATATTTAAAGAGTATTGGAGATCTTCATCTTTTCTTCACTTTGTACGGGTTTCTTCACTGACAAGGTTGGCTTGGGTGCTCCATTGGGTGTACTTTGTTGCCTGATCCTGTAGTTGACTCTACCTATAATGTGTGTCTGTCAACTGGTGACATTGTTGTTTCTCCACTTTTAAAGTTAGGATCAGTAGATCGAGTTGGGACCAATACAACTGCAACTGCACCACATTGCTAATAGACGATTTAAATCCTACAAGATATCTTGCTACTATGTGCTCCTCTGGTTCCGTCAACTCACATTTCAACATAAGTTGATCGAATTCAATTGTATACTCCTCCACAAAAGAATCTCTCTAACATTGGCGTTGAAGTTTTATAAACATACATTGTCGAAAATGTGGAGGAAGGAATTTGCGCTGCATCTTGCTTTTCATTTTTGACTAAGTGGTGATTTTACTCTTTTCTTCTCAATGTTGAACACATTTTAGGTTCCCTCACCATAAGGAAACATTCTTCCTTAACTTAATAGTGGTTAGTTTGACTCTTTTGTCAGGTGAAACTTCCTTATACTCAAAGACTCGTTCTACTGTCGGGAGCTACGTAATGAACTCATATAATATTCTATGTCAAATTGCCTAGGTATTGGTTCTTCGTCATTGGAAACTTCTCGATGGAAGTGATTCACTTCATTCTCTCGATTTGGCGTGTCACTGTTGTAGTTGTGGGTGACCTCACTAGATTGTCTTCTCTCAAAGACGGCAAGCCTGTGTTATAGTTGGAGGATTTCTCGCTGCATATTCTCCATAGCGATCTCCTGAATCCTCGTTGAGGGTTTTTCCTTGGTGGTAAGATGGCTCGTTCTTCCAATGAAATTTTTAGCACAAAAGGAAAAGGTAGTTTAGGGCTAGGGTTAGAGCTAGGTGGTTGATGTGAGAAAAATAAAATTGTTGTTCAAGGTTGGTTGAATACTCAGGCTTTGATGATAGGTTTCAAGATGAATTTCTAGTGGAGCTATAAAAGTTGAATTTTTATTTATTTTTTTATTTAGGGCTAAAAATTATGGTAGGAATGGTTAGGGTATTGAGTTGGTTGGTGACTTAGGTTATGTGAATTTTTTTGGTAGGTGTAGGAACAACAAATCCCTAAAAATTTAGGATTTGTCGGGCTCTAATACTAGATGATACCGTATAGCTCTTAAAAGGTGTTTGGGAATACAAAAATGTGTTAAGGAAGTTTTAGGAGGGACACAGGGTATGAAGGATGAATGTCAGTTGGAATTCCGACACGAATGATCGCGGGACAGCGAACCGGGACACCAACAATTTTTCTACTGCAAACATAGTTTGCTGTAAATTGACATTCAAGAGAGATCACCATTTTGATCCTATCAGGCTACATACATACTATTAGAAGGAAATCCAACGATTCACTACTTTGATAGAGAAAATCAGGAGAAATATCTTTACTTTTATATAGCTAACCTTTTGAAGACCAAACTATCGTATGGATCTGAAGATCTACTTCAAAAATAAACAATGTCCTTTTGAAGATAAGATAGGCCTAAGGTGCGAATTTGATCCCACCATCTCCTATATGCTCTACGGATCTCGACGATTTATTACTTTAATATACAACAACAACAACAAAAGGCCTTTATCCCACCAAGTGGGGTGGGTTACATGAAGCCTTTTTCTCCATTGTGTCCTATTGTGTCCTATTAAGTGTCATATTTTCGTTTAATTTATATATTATACATGCTAAAGCCTTTTTTGGTCCACCTCTACCTTTCTTAAAGTAATTCAATTGTAAAACATCTATTCCTCTAACTAGGTCATCAAATGCTCGATGATTAATGTGACCAAACCATCTACGACGATTCTCTTTAATCTTGTCTGCCACTGGAGCTACTCCAGCCATCTCACGAATTTATTCGTTTCACATTCTGTTTCTAAGTGTAAAGCCTCTCATCCACCCAGGTATTCTCATCTCAGTAACACTTAATTTTATGCTTCTCTTTTCCAAGCCAATGTTCTAACTCATCAATGATTGCAGATCTTACCATCTTATAATTTTTTCTAAGTCTAAGCGGTATTTTCTTATCACACAATTGGCACAATGCGTTCTTTCACTTCAACCTTCCAACTTAAATTCTACTAATAACATCCCCATCGATATCACCATCACTTTGAACAAGAGAACCGAGATATTTAAAACTTTCACACTTTTTAATGACTTGATCACCCATTGTTACTACAACCCCGCCACTAGATCCACTATTACTAAAATTACATTCTATGTATTCAGTTTTAGATCTACTAAAATGAAAGCCTTTCGATTCTAATTTTTACCTCCATAGTTCAAATCTTTTATGAACTCTCTAATTTTATCTGCAAGAAGGATATCATCAGCGAAAATCATACACCAAAATACATTCTCCTGTGAATGTCTAGTAATAATATCCATAGGGCTTAAAATTGATCCTTGGTGTAATTCAACTAAATAGGAAAATACTTGTTCAATTTTCTTTGTGTTTGGACACTAGTAATAACTTCAGTATATATGTATTTAATGTTTCATATAAGTAATATCAACATCTTTCTATTCTGTAACTCTATAAAGTACTTCTCTTAGAATCTCATCATAAGCTTTTTCTAAATCAACAAAAATCATATGTACATCCTCCTTACTCTCTTTGTATTTCTCCATCAAACTTCTCAATAAATATATTGCTTCCATGGTAGATTTGTCCATAATGAATCCAAACTGATTTTGAAAAAAAATTATATCACATTATAACTTATGTTCAATTACTCTCTCCCATAACTTCAATGTATGACACATTTACTCAATTCTTCTATAATCTTGTGCATCCTCTTTATTCTAAAAAAAAACAATAGACTTTCTTTATTCATCAGCCACCTTTTTAATAAAATAATATTAAAAGGCTTAGTAAGTCGAGAAATTCTCAAATCTTTTAAATATTTACACACTTCTATTGGAATATCATCAGGTCCTACCGCTTTTCTACACTTCATTTTTTTAACATTCTCAATTTTTTTTTTACTAATGTGACGGAAGAAATAAAATAAAAAAGTTTTTTTATTTTCATTGACAATATTAATTTCACTAAAATTTATCACTTTTTCACTATCTTCATTTTAAAGTTTATCAAAATATCTCATTTTCATATGTTGAATGTTCTCCTATAAGAAAAATACTTTTTGATTTTTTATTATTAATAGATTTGAATTGTTATCTTTGTTTTACTAGTTTATATGTGTATGTTCCATGCTCTTTAATTTATAATATATTATAAAAATCACTAAAAAAAATAAAATTTTTAGCATCACAAATTATTCCCTTAGACTATCTACAGGCCACTATATATATTTTATACTTCTCCGAACATTTACATCTAAACTAATCATTATAACATTTTTTTTTTCTGCATTTTCTTGCACATTATTATTCCACAATCAATTATTCTTATTCATAAGAGCTTTTTCTTTTAATTCTTCAAGCACATCATTTGCAACTTCTTTTGTAGTACTCATTATTTTATCTCACACGGTATTAACTTCTTCATAATATTTCGAATCTTAAGATCTTGAAATTTACTCATAAAAATAATTTGATTTATATTTTTTAAGTACTCTTCATAATTCTATGATAATGTTTTATTATATTTTTTGTCTTTCAACCGTTCTTTTTAAAATTAAAAATAAATAATCAATGTTGGATATTTAAATATTAACTTGGAATGACCTTACTATCTTGACAATTTTGATGATCTCTATTTTCTCCTAAAAAATCAATTTATGTTCATTAAATTCATTCTTATAAGTGATAATATTTTTATATATTTTTTTTAAATAAAGTTCTAGCAATAGAAAAATCATTAGTTGAAGCAAAATCCAATATGGTTTTACCTTTTTCTATTAAACACTCCAAAATCTCATCTACCATGAATACTTCTAAAATCTTTTACCATTCCACTAATATGTTCATTTAAGTCAAATAAAAATTCTCTTCAAGAGGTACTTTGATTAATTCTTCTAGATCATTTCAAAAAATTTATTTTGAATATATGTCCATACATACCTGGGGAGTTTTAGCACTTATGACATTAAGAATCATATTATCAACAATAATCTTTTGAGCTATAATTTTATCTTCAATTATATTAATTCTTACAACATTATCTTTCATTTTTATCCATAATTAGTTCTACACCATTTCTATTAGGATTTCTACATGAATATCAAAGTTCAAAATCTAAGCTATCAATCTCTTTAGTTTTTTGAATGCATAAGATGTTTATCTTCCTATAATTCACAATATTTACTAATTATATTGATTTAACTGTGATAGTACGTATATTTCAAGTTTCTTTCATAATATTTGATTCATGGATTTTTTTTTGCCCCACATCCATCTATAATATGAGAGCATTTGATTATTTAACACTACACATGGTCGTCGGTGCAATAACTCTTGCGCAAATTTCATTTTATCGAAGCTATACAACTTGTTGCTCTCTATGCATTGACACAATAATTTAAAGGATTCATGTCATAATTTTTCAACAATTTTTATTGCTTTAATATGCACATTAAAATACATGCTACATGAAAAGTTGAAAGCACGTTATCTTTATCATACATGCCATCTTTGCCAACATGGAGGGATTAAAAGACTTCATTTACGCTGTCTTGCTTACAAGATGAAGTTGTGTGATCCACTTTGCCCATAGGGCTAAAGACCACACTGTTGGACCAACCCCAACTCCCACGCCATAAATATGGGTATGATAAATGGCATAACTTTAAGCCCTAATCTTCTTGGTTAACTTGTAAATAAAACAATAAGTCTCATTTTTCAATCTAATAAGCCTTCAAATGGATGTAGGCTCATCCCATTTTGATTACTTCGGGTTGAAATAACATTAAAGAACCCGAAGAACGAACCAATGCTTGTAATCATCTCATTTCTGGCTATTTTGTTCAATGATGCTTTTAGGCTAATAGATTATAACAGCCCAGGTTGCAGAACTGACAAAATAATTGAGCAACTTATTACTCAATGCCGTGTCAGCCCCTATGCCATACTACGAATTTTATAGCGGAGGACACATGTGCAACGGGCACCAAGCTAGCAATCCCTCTATTTTATCACATTGGGAGCATGCAAGCTTTGAAGGGAATTAGCGCCAATGCAGTCCATGCTTTAGCTCTTATAATTCAAGAGAGAGCGCTACCTAAATTAATTATGGGAGAATTACTCAAGAGCCTGTTAGTATTTTTAGCGGTAGGCTTCTAGCAGGAAAATGAAATTGAGGCGTCACGAGAGGATGTAAATTATTTGGTTTTACACAGCCAACAAACCCAGTAAATCAAATTTGATTACATGTGAAGGGAACTACGGGGTTCTTTGTTCAACTTTTCCCTATTCTTAATTATAGTGAAAGTATTCAACAGTCTACTAGAATGAATTGGAAGGATTTAGATTTTCGTTGTCTGGTGCTTTGATTTCTTACGAGTAATTTGATCTTTAGTGCCCAAGTTATGTGGATCAGTTTATAGCGGTGAGAGCTTATTTATTTTGTCCTTAATAAGGGTGCAAGTTATGTAAGGTTTGAGAGATCTTAATTAAATTTAAAAGTTCGTGATTCTTTTTGGAAGGGTTTTTAAGCCATGTGGACATCTAAGATGGAACCCTAGTTTGACATGCTTTCTAATAATTACTTTTTTTTTGTTCATTTTAATATGTGGAAATCATAGCGGAAAATTTTGCTTTGTTCTGATTTATAAACAACAATTTGGTAGACTCATTCTTTCTCATGTTCCAGGAAAACCCGTACTTGCATTCATACACCCGGATATCCTCCTATGATGCCAAATGATCTATCAAATTCCAAGTTGTGTTCTGTTCTAGATAATTCTAGTCTTGTGTACTTAGATGGAAGATTGCATGAGACTGCTTTAGCCGTTGCTCAGGAGGTAATAATAACTTTATTTCTACCTAATGATTGTTCCCAAAATGCCTTTTTGTTGAAAGCTTTGCTACGAATACATTCTTTTAAAATTCTGGAAAGTGTGGAAGCAGTCTTTAAGTTTTTTGAGAACTCATGTTTCAAATGTGCAATGTATGCTAATCCAGGCCCTGAGATGCGTTGGTTAAGCTTAAAATTGTTTGTTTTTTTTTCCCCTTTAAAACAGAATCATGTAAATCCAAGCAATTTCCAGGCATGTCCACAACATTCCTGGAAATTTCTAGGGAGCATCATGAGACATCAACAGTTATTCAATTGGGTTTTTGAAGCTTGTAAGAATATTAGATCTTCGAATAGCTAGTGCAGTTCAAATTTGGGAGATATTTTTCCTTCTGAGGCAGTAGTCATGACATTGACAGAAATTTTTGAATGATTGCGCTTGAGAAATTTATTAAGAGATACTTTAATCTTTATTTTAAATTTTTTCTATAATTTTGTATTTTTATTTGGGAATATACCAGTTCATTGTAGTTTTATTAAAAATTATATTTGATGCCTTTGGTAGTCTTATTGTTTATGTCATATTTTTTAAAGCATGCGTGTATATTAATATATCAAACAACCACGGGCCTGTCGTTTTTCCAAGTTAGCTATCTCCCCACGTCTATTTGATGTCAAGTATGTATCAAATAACCACCATGTAATGGGCTTGTCGTTTTTCCAAGTTAGTTATCTCCCGAAGTCCATGGATGTCAAGCAGTTATCTCATGTTGGTGGTTTTGCATCCTATTTAGTTGACATTTATGGAAGTGTAATAAAAGAGATTTCATCTTTAGATGGCATGTTACAAGCCAGCATTAAATCGTTCTTGTAATATTTAGTGTTTGATCTATAGTAAGTTAGTTATAAGCCTATGAACTAAATGTAACATGACGTCAATGAGAATGATGAGGTTAATTTGTGACACTGATCTTGGGTGGGTAGACAGTGTGTGGTGATCAAGGAGGGGTTAGGTAAGCTGTAGGATGAGAAATAAGGGCAAAAAGATGATGAAGATGAAGAAATGTGGCTCTCAGTGGCTAGAAAGCAAGCCGGAATAGGAGAACTGTAGGTCAGCTGCAAAACCGGCGGCATAGGAGGACTTGGTGCATTTGAGAGAGATCACCACCTCAATCTAATAGGGCTGCAGGCACACCACATGAGAAATTCAAAAGATACAACACTCCGGCAAGGGAAAGATAGAGAAATAGTCACTAATTGCATGAACTAAATCAAAAGTGTCTTAAACCAGTCCAGCCCAAAAATATATATAATCCCATTGCAATTAAACTTTAATAGTAATGCTATATAANAATATATATAATCCCATTGCAATTAAACTTTAATAGTAATGCTCTATATAAAAAAAAATAAGAACGGGATGAAGCACAGCCTTAGGCGATTGGATTATGTGATCCGGCCAACAAATAAACCGAAAATCCCAGCTTATGGGAGTTCGCTCTCGATCCTCATCCCACGTCTAGTGTGGCTTTTGCATCAATATGATATGAGACAAAGGGAGGAAAGCAAGAGCTGGAACACAAGTTTATGATCTATAATTTTTCTATAGTATATGCTAACAAATATTAGGAGGTGACAAAAATAGAAGGCACATGCATGCCCGCTAGAGAAATATGATTAACTTTATTGAAACACGGCATTCAAATTTTTATTGATTGTTTGATAAAAAAAGTAAAATTCTAACTATAAAAAAAATATATGATTTTATGTCAGGCATATATGGAATACGAGTAAGTGCTTGAATATTCTTGTGTTTTCCCTAGATTTTAAAAAATAAATATAATAAAATGTAATAATCAGTCAATGAAATCAGTTGATGATGATGCAACTATAAGGAATTATCAAGTCATAATCTGAAATAATAAAAAAATGATCAAAGAAAACCTGATGACATCAGANAACCGGCGGCATAGGAGGACTTGGTGCATTTGAGAGAGATCACCACCTCAATCTAATAGGGCTACAGGCACATCACATGAGAAATTTGAAAGATACAACACTCCGACAAGGGAAAGATAGAGAAATAGTCACTAATTGCATGAACTAAATTAAAAGTGTCTCAAACCAGTCCAGCCCAAAAATATATATAATCCCAATGCAATTAAACTTTAATAGTAATGCTATATAAAAAAAAATAAGAACGGGATGAAGCACAGCCTTAGGCGATTGGATTATGTGATCCGGCCAACAAATAAACCGAAAATCCCAGCTTATGGGAGTTCGCTCTCGATCCTCATCCCACGTCTTGTGTGGCTTTTGCATCAATATGATATGAGACAAAGGGAAGAAAGCACTGGAACACAAGTTTATGATCTATAATTTTTCTATAGTATATGCTAAAAAATATTAGGAGGTGACAAAAATAGAAGGCACATGCATGCCCACTAGAGAAATATGATTAACTTTATTGAAACATGGCATTCAAATTTTTATTGATTGATTGATAAAAAAGTAAAATTCTAACTATAAAAAAAAAATATGATTTTATGTCAGTTATATATGGAATATGAGTAAGTGCTTGAATATTCTTGTGTTCTCCCTAGATTTTAAAAAATAAATATAAATAAAATGTAATAATCAGTCAATGAAATCAGTTGATGATGATGCAACTATAAGGAATTATCAAGTCATAATCTGAAATAATTAAAAAAATGATCAAAGAAAAAATGATGACATCAGTNAATGTTGGATATTTAAATATTAACTTGGAATGACCTTACTATCTTGACAATTTTGATGATCTCTATTTTCTCCTAAAAAATCAATTTATGTTCATTAAATTCATTCTTATAAGTGATAATATTTTTATATATTTTTTTTAAATAAAGTTCTAGCAATAGAAAAATCATTAGTTGAAGCAAAATCCAATATGGTTTTACCTTTTTCTATTAAACACTCCAAAATCTCATCTACCATGAATACTTCTAAAATCTTTTACCATTCCACTAATATATTCATTTAAGTCAAATAAAAATTCTCTTCAAGAGGTACTTTGATTAATTCTTCTAGATCATTTCAAAAAATTTATTTTGAATATATGTCCATACATACCTGGGGAGTTTTAGCACTTATGACATTAAGAATCATATTATCAACAATAATCTTTTGAGCTATAATTTTATCTTCAATTATATTAATTCTTACAACATTATCTTTCATTTTTATCCATAATTAGTTCTACACCATTTCTATTAGGATTTCTACATGAATATCAAAGTTCAAAATCTAAGCTATCAATCTCTTTAGTTTTTTGAATGCATAAGATGTTTATCTTCCTATAATTCACAATATTTACTAATTATATTGATTTAACTGTGATAGTACGTATATTTCAAGTTTCTTTCATAATATTTGATTCATGGATTTTTTTTTGCCCCACATCCATCTATAATATGAGAGCATTTGATTATTTAACACTACACATGGTCGTCGGTGCAATAACTCTTGCGCAAATTTCATTTTATCGAAGCTATACAACTTGTTGCTCTCTATGCATTGACACAATAATTTAAAGGATTCATGTCATAATTTTTCAACAATTTTTATTGCTTTAATATGCACATTAAAATACATGCTACATGAAAAGTTGAAAGCACGTTATCTTTATCATACATGCCATCTTTGCCAACATGGAGAGATTAAAAAACTTTATTTACGCTGTCTTGCTTACAAGATGAAGTTGTGTGATCCACTTTGCCCATAGGGCTAAAGACCACACTGTTGGACCAACCCCAACTCCCACGCCATAAATATGGGTATGATAAATGGCATAACTTTAAGCCCTAATCTTCTTGGTTAACTTGTAAATAAAACAATAAGTCTCATTTTTCAATCTAATAAGCCTTCAAATGGATGTAGGCTCATCCCATTTTGATTACTTCGGGTTGAAATAACATTAAAGAACCCGAAGAACGAGCCAATGCTTGTAATCATCTCATTTCTGGCTATTTTGTTCAATGATGCTTTTAGGCTAATAGATTATCACAGCCCAGGTTGCAGAACTGACAAAATAATTGAGCAACTTATTACTCAATGCCGTGTCAGCCCCTATACCATACTACGAATTTTATAGCGGAGGACACATGTGCAACGGGCACCAAGCTAGCAATCCCTCTATTCTATCACATTGGGAGCATGCAAGCTTTGAAGGGAATTAGCGCCAATGCAGTCCATGCTTTAGCTCTTATAATTCAAGTGAGAGCGCTACCTAAATTAATTATGGGAGAATTACTCAAGAGCCTGTTAGTATTTTTAGCGGTAGGCTTCTAGCAGGAAAATGAAATTGAGGCGTCACGGGAGGATGTAAATTATTTGGTTTTACACAGCCAACAAACCCAGTAAATCAAATTTGATTACATGTGAAGGGAACTACGGGGTTCTTTGTTCAACTTTTCCCTATTCTTAATTATAGTGAAAGTATTCAATAGTCTACTAGAATGAATTGGAAGGATTTAGATTTTCGTTGTCTGGTGCTTTGATTTCTTACGAGTAATTTGATCTTTAGTGCCCAAGTAATGTGGATCAGTTTATAGGGGTGAGAGCTTATTTATTTTATCCTTAATAAGGGTGCAAGTTATANAGAATTACTCAAGAGCCTGTTAGTATTTTTAGCGGTAGGCTTCTAGCAGGAAAATGAAATTGAGGCGTCACGAGAGGATGTAAATTATTTGGTTTTACACAGCCAACAAACCCAGTAAATCAAATTTGATTACATGTGAAGGGAACTACGGGGTTCTTTGTTCAACTTTTCCCTATTCTTAATTATAGTGAAAGTATTCAATAGTCTACTAGAATGAATTGGAAGGATTTAGATTTTCGTTGTCTGGTGCTTTGATTTCTTACGAGTAATTTGATCTTTAGTGCCCAAGTTATGTGGATCAGTTTATAGCGGTGAGAGCTTATTTATTTTGTCCTTAATAAGGGTGCAAGTTATGTAAGGTTTGAGAGATCTTAATTAAATTTAAAAGCTCGTGATTCTTTTTGGAAGGGTTTTTAAGCCATGTGGACATCTAAGATGGAACCCTAGTTTGACATGCTTTCGAATAATTACTTTTTTTTTGTTCATTTTAATATGTGGAAATCACAGCGGAAAATTTTGCTTTGTTCTGATTTATAAACAACAATTTGGTAGACTCATTCTTTCTCATGTTCCAGGAAAACCCGTACTTGCATTCATACACCCGGATATCCTCCTATGATGCCAAATGATCTATCAAATTCCAAGTTGTGTTCTGCCCTAGATGATTCTAGTCTTGTGTACTTAGATGGAAGATTGCATGAGACTGCTTTAGCCGTTGCTCAGGAGGTAATAATAACTTTATTTCTACCTAATGATTGTTCCCAAAATGCTTTTTTGTTGAAAGCTTTGCTACGAATACATTCGCTGCATGGAGATAAAATTCTTTTAAAATTCTGGAAAGTGCGGAAGCAGTCTTTAAGTTTTTTGAGAACTCATATTTCAAATGTGCAATGTATGCTAATCCAGGCCCTGAGATGCGTTGGATAAGCTTAAAATTGTTTGTTTTTTTTTTCCTTTAAAACAGAATTATGTAAATCCAAGCAATTTCCAGGCATGTCCACAACTTTCCTGGAAATTTCTAGGGAGCATCATAAGACATCAACAGCTATTCAATTGGGTTTTTGAAGCTTGTAAGAAGATTAGATCTTCGAATAGCTAGTGCAGTTCAAATTTGGGAGATATTTTTCCGTCTGAGGCAGTGGTTATGACATTGACAGAAATTTTTGAATGATTGCGCTTGAGAAATTTATTAAGAGACACTTTAATCTTTATTTTAAATTTTGTCTATAATTTTGTATTTCTGTTTGGGAATATACCAGTTCATTGTAGTTTAAGTTTATTTGATGCCTTTGGTAGTCTTATTGTTTATGTCATATTTTTGAAAGCATGCGTGTATATTAATATATCAAATAACCACAGGCCTGTCGTTTTTCCAAGTTAGCTACCTCCCCACGTCTATTTGATGTCAAGCATATATCAAATAACTACCATGTCATGGGCTTGTCGTTTTTCCAAGTTAGTTATCTCCCCACGTCTATTTGATGTCAAGCATATATCAAATAACCACCATGTCATGAGCTTGTCGTTTTTCCAAGTTAGTTATCTCCCCACGTCTATTTGATGTCAAGCATATATCAAATAACCACCATGTCATGAGCTTGTCGTTTTTCCAAGTTAGTTATCTCCCGAAGTCCATGGATGTCAAGCAGTTATCTCATGTTGGTGGTTTTGCATCCTATTTAGTTGACATTTATGGAAGTGTAATAAAAGAGATTTCATCTTTAGATGGCATGTTACAAGCCAGCATTAAATCGTTCTGTAATATTTAGTGTTTGATCTATAGCAAGCTAATAAGAAATGGTATTTCATTGCATGTTATATTTTTTATTTAATATGTTGTTACTCTGACTCTTAGAGATATTGTGCAATGTTAAATTTCTTACTGATTCCGGTAAGTTATAAGCTTATGAACTAAATGTAACATGACGTCAATGAGAATGATGAGGTTAATTTGTGACACTGATCTTGGGTGGGTAGACAGTGTGTGGTGATCAAGGAGGGGTTAGGTAAGATGTAGGATGAGAATTAAGGGCGAAAAGATGATGACGATGAAGAAATGTGGCTCTCGGTGGCTAGAAAGCAATCCGGAATAGGAGAACTGTAGGTCAGCTGCAAAACCGGCGGCATAGGAGGACTTGGTGCATTTGAGAGAGATCACCACCTCAATCTAATAGGGCTACAGGCACACCACATGAGAAAATCAAAAGATACGACACTCCGACAAGGGAAAGATAGAGAAATAGTCACTAATTGCATGAACTAAATCAAAATTGTCTTAAACCAGTCCAGCCCAAAAATATATATAATTCCAATGCAATTAAACTTTAATAGTAATGCTATATAAAAAAAAAATAAGAACGGGATGGGGCACAGCCCTAGGCGACTGGATTATGTGATCCAGCCAACAAATAAACCGAAAATCCCAGCTTATGGGAGTTCGCTCTCGATCCTCATCCCACGTCTTGTGTGGCTTTCACATCAATATGATATGAGACAAAGGGAGGAAAGCAAGAGCTGGAACCCAAGTTTATGATCTATAATTTTTTTATAGTATATGCTAGCAAATATTAGGAGGTGACAAAAATAGAATGCACATGCATGCCCATTAGAGAAATATGATTAACTTTATTGAAACACGGCATTCAAATTTTTATTGATCGATTGATAAAAAAAGTAGAATTCTAACTATAAAAAGTATATATGATTTTATGTCAGGCATATATGGAATATGAGTAAGTGCTTGAATATTCTTGTGTTTTCCCTAGATTTTAAAAAATAAATATAAATAAAATGTAATAATCAGTCAATGAAATCAGTTGATGATGATGCAACTATAAGGAATTATCAAGTCACAATCTGAAATAATAAAAAAATGATCAAAGAAAACATGATGACATTAGAGAAAGTGTGCATCTAATAGCTATTGAAGATCCTCCAAAATTCTCATTTGTAGTTTCTTGCACCATGATGAGCTCCTGACATTTAGAATTTGAAACATTATCTATTTATGTTCATAAACTCAGAGTATTACCATCATAATTATAAGATTGCTCTGCATTAGGGTCATCAACATGCTCTATAATTGAATGAAATGAGGGGCGAATATATCTTGAGGATTTGAATCATGTTCAAACAAAGGAGGTTATGATCACATCTTTGAGGATTAAGACAAGGGAAGCTTTGAAGGTTCTGATTTTATGATAAGATTTAGAGTCGATTCTAAAATATTTGTGCAATTTAATTTGAGCAGATGAAATTGCAACCAACACAGTTTCAAAGGTAAATTGATTTCCATCATTTGTATGCTGCACTTGTCCCTCGATGTATATCCCTCAATGTAGTGACCCATATCCGATGCTTTTCTTAGTTTCGAGTGAACCTTGAAATAGTTGGAATAATTTTGTCCAAGATTTTTCCAAGATGATTAACAGGAAGGTATGCCTTCATTTACATTTAAATTGCATTTAAATTTATAAAAACAAATTTAAGCCCCCAAAATAAGGATTTATAGGCACACAAACAATCTAGCAGATATGTAAATCACAATCAACTTGGCTCAAGTAGGGGCCAAGCCAGACATCATATTGGATCATACTTATGGGCATAAGCATGACCTAATAGCACATGCAAGCAAATTTGTTAGTTTTTGTTATTATTTTAAACATTTATTTTGCCCCACTAAGCATGATTACCTATAAAAAATGAAGGTTAAGACTACTAAATAATCATCCTAGCATTAAAGTTTAGCGAGCAAGCAACCGCCCTCCCCATGTCATCCAGTCTAGTTGGCAAAGCAATAATCATAGCACAAATAATANGAATCAATTCTAAAATATTTGTGCAATTTAATTTGAGCAGAAGAAATTGCAACCAACACAGTTTTAAAGGTACATTGATTTCCATCATTTGTATGCTACAGTTGTCCCTCGATGTATGTCCCTCAATGTAGCGACCCATATCCGATGTTTTTCTTAGTTTCGAGTGAACCTTGAAATAGTTGGAGTAATTTTGTCCAAGAAATTTCCAAGATGATTAATAGAAAGGTATGCCTTCATTTACATTTAAATTGCATTTATATTTCTAAAAAGAAATTTATGCCCCCAAAATAAGGATTTATAGGCACACAAACAATCTAGCAGATATGTAAATTACAAATAACTTGTCTCAAGAAGGTGCCAAGCCAGACATCATATTGGATCGTACTTATGGGCATAAGCATGACCTAATAGCCCATGCAAGCAAATGTGTTAGTTTTTGTTATTATTTTAAACACTTATTTTGCCCCACTAAGCATGATTACCTATGAAATATGAAGGTTAATATTACTAAATAATCACCCTAACATTAAAGTTTAGCGAGCAAGCAACCTCCCTGCCCATGTTATCCAATCTGGTTGGCAAAGCAATAATCATAGCACAAATAAATATCACAAAAATCACAACAAACACCCACAATCATCGTAACTTATGTTTATTTTAGTGGAATAGCAAGCATTCTAGTGCGTGAAGCTAGTGTGGTATGTCTCGGAGGGACTTTATGTTCAATTTTCATTTAATTTTAATTTAAATTAATCATGTAAGTTGGTTTATATTTAAGTGATTAGTAGTTTAGGTTGAGTTTCAAAATTTTGGCTTTTAGTCAGAGTTTAAGTTGAATTTATATTTTGGAGAACATTAAGAGCTAGTGGGGGTGGGCCCTTGTTCCTAACTTCCTGGCCATAGGAGGATGGACACCTCACTAAGGTATGAGNAGTTGAATTTATATTTTGGAGAACATTAAGAGCTAGTGAGGTTGTGCCCTTGTTCCTAACATCCTGGCCATATGAGGATGGACTCCTCACTAAGGTATGACGAGGCATCCTAAAGCAATCAACTAAAGCGATTTAAGTGGATTTATCTACTCATTCAATTCAACTTGATTTCAATTTATCTCCTATTTTAATTTAATTTTTGTTTTGTTCATTTGGAATGAATTAACCTAAAAATCTACAAAAGGCTGGCCCTGTGTGCCCAAATAGCATTTAGGGAAGCCCACTTGAGTATTGAGTTCAAGCGAATTAATTATTATTTAAATTAATTTTAAATGATGGGTTTAAATGATTTGTAAGGTAATCCTCAAAATTTATGGGAGAAACTTCTCGTGATCAATTGTTGACCAAAAAGAGCCCCTTTAAAAATTTCAAGGAACTTCCCATAAAAATTTAGGATCATTTTGATTTAATTTGAATTTTTGAATATGTTATTGATTTAGCATTAAAAGAGCCCCTTTAAAAATTTCAAGGAACTTCCCATAAAAATTTAGGATANGAGTCAATTCTAAAATATTTGTGCAATTTAATTTGAGCAGAAGAAATTGCAACCAACACAGTTTTAAAGGTAAATTGATTTCTATCATTTGTATGCTGCACTTGTCCCTCGATGTATATCCCTCAATGTAGTGACCCATATCCGATGTTTTTCTTAGTTTCGAGTGAACCTTGAAATAGTTGGAGTAATTTTGTCCAAGAATTTTCCAAGATGATTAATAGAAAGGTATGCCTTCATTTACATTTAAATTGCATTTACATTTCTAAAAACAAATTTAAGCCCCCAAAATAAGGATTTATAGGAACACAAACAATCTAGCAGATATGTAAATCACAAGTAACTTGGCTCAAGAAGGTGCCAAGCCAGACATCATATTGGATCATACTTATGGGCATAAGCATGACATAATAGCACATGCAAGCAAATGTGTTAGTTTTTGTTATTATTTTAAACATTTATTTTGCCCCACTAATATGATTACTTATAAAAAATGAAGGTTAAGATTACTAAATAATCACCCTAACATTAAAGTCTAGCGAGCAAGCAACCGACCTGCCCATGTTATCCAATCTAGTTGGCAAAGCAATAATCATAGCACAAATAAATATCACAAAAATCACAACAAACACCCACAATCATCGTAACTTATGTTTATTTTAGTGGAATAGCAAGCATTCTAGTGCGTGAAGCTAGTGTGGTATGTCTCGGAGGGACTTTATGTTCAATTTTCATTTAATTTTAATTTAAATTAATCATGTCAGTTGGTTTATATTTAAGTGATTAGTAGTTTAGGTTGAGTTTCAAAATTTTGGCTTTTAGTTAGAGTTTAAGTTGAATTTATATTTTGGAGAACATTAAGAGCTAGTGAGGTTGTGCCCTTGTTCCTAACATCCTGGCCATACGAGGATGGACACCTCACTAAGGTATGACGAGGCATCCTAAAGCAATCAACTAAAGCGATTTAAGTGGATTTATGTACTCATTCAATTCAACTTGATTTCAATTTATCTCCTATTTTAATTTAATTGATTAATTTAATTTTTTGTTTTGTTCATTTGGAATGAATTAACCTAAAAATCTACAAAAGGCTGGCCCTGTGTGCCCAAATAGCCTTTAGGGAAGCCCACTTGAGTATTGAGTTCAAGCGAATTAATTTTTATTTAAATTAATTTTAAATGATGAGTTTAAATGATTTGTAAAGTAATCCTCAAAATTTATGGGAGAAACTTCTCGNAAATGATTTGTAAGGTAATCCTCAAAATTTATGGGAGAAACTTCTCGTGATCAATTGTTGACCAAAAAGAGCCCCTTTAAAAATTTCAAGGAACTTCCCATAAAAATTTAGGATCATTTTGATTTAATTTGAATTTTTTAATATGTTAGTGATTTAGCATTAATTATAAATTAAATCCAAATTAAAACATTATGAAAATTCTTCAGAGAGTTAAAGGGGACCTCATATCATTCTCATTAAAATTTGGAGTCATTTTGATTTGATTTAAAATTTCAGTGAATTACTTGGTGATNATTCTTCAGAGAGTTAAAGGGGACCTCATATCATTCTCATTAAAATTTGGAGTCATTTTGATTTGATTTAAATTTTCAGTGAATTACTTAGTGATTTATGTTATTAAAAATTAAGTAAATAATTTCCATAGGCTTTTCTAAATATTATTTGAANTAAGTAAAATTTTTAATTTAATGTTAAATTGGTTTAGAAAAGTATGAAAATTTTTAAGTGGCTTGGAGAATGTCTCTTGGTGTGCCCATAATTTCCATAGGCTTTTCTAAATATTATTTGAATTTATTTTTCTAAAATCAAATTAGATTAATTAATCAATTAACTACTTAAATTAATTAATTAATTAATTAATTTTAGAGGAATCTTTTGTCTTAAAGTTGGATTAAAGGGAGGCTTATTGATTTAAGTTCAGTAAATGGGATTTTAATTTAACTTCTATGAATTTTCTATACATTTCTATATTAATTACGCATTTAACTTAATTAATTATTTAATTAGATTAATGGATGTGTGTGTCTATATATATATATATATATATATAAAGATAATCATGGAAATTTAATGTTTTCTTTACTTAAGATTGAAAATTTTTAAGAAAATATCCTTCATGGAAATTGGGACTCAAGGAAGCTTCCTTGAAAATTTTGAGGTAGGATCATTATTTAGATTTAATTTTTGATTTTATGATTTTAATATTTAAAGATGAATCCTAAAGTTCTTTATAAAATTCAAGGATTTTATTTTTTCTAAGTAGTGCTATGTTAGCTAGCAGTTTTGAGTATTTTTTCAGATTTTTTTTTTTTGGATTTTATGGTGATATCTTAAGTTTTTATGAATTTTCATATATTTTTTAAATTTTCTAAGTTCATCCTATGAGCTATTGCTTCTGTTGTTAACAGGACCGCACTTTGCACCTGGTTGAGTCTGATTGGGCAGCACAATTATGCAGATTCCCTATGCTAGTAGAGACTTTATCTCAGTTTCCCAATCATAGATTGGATGACATAAATTGAACATGCCGTTCAAAGTATAAGAAATATGGGATTCCCTATGCTTGTAGAGACTTCATCTCATTTGCCGACATAAATTGAACATGCGGTTCAAACTATAAGAAATATGGTTTTCTCTATGGCTTAATCAAAGATATCGATTCCTAACGCAACATAAATGGATGGTGTTAATTTTGTTTTTTATCTCTAGCTATGGAATGTCAACGGTCAATGATTTTGCCCCTAATTTGAGCAATCGATCAGGGAATTCTCCTCCCTCTGAATCCAAAAGAATCAAGCGACGAATGGAGATGAAGTGGGGAGCAGAAAATTACCTGAAAACAAAAAATATTGGCCAATTCCTTGATTTGAAAGCTTTGTCCTTTAGACTCTAACCTCTAGGAAGGGCTGTGTTGCTGGCTCGATCGACATCCTGGAATTAGCTCATTGGAGCTCGTCTAAGAGGTGATTAGAGAGCCTCAAAGGAAGGGGGAATTTCTATGGAATTTCATATTGAGCTAAGGAAGAATTGGGTGTGGCCATTTTACCCTGAGCGAAAGCTAGGTGATTTCGACTAGGGCTGCTAAACGACTCGTTGTTCGCCAACAGCTCGTGTTCGATTCGTTCGCTAAGTTAACGAGCTGAACACAAACTTTTTTTGTGCTTGATGTACAAAGGAGCCGCACATGAACAAAGATTTGTTTGTTGGCGTTCGACTCGTTTTGTCTCAAAATACTACTCATCAAATATATATATTTGAAAAAACCCAATGGCTGATATATTAAAGATAAAGATACAGATAGGTTTGTATGGGTGGGTCTAAACACCCAACTCACACGGTACAACACACACCAAAAAATGTAAAAGATTGGTACATATAGAAATATAAAGAAACCCAAAAATCACCCGGGCGCTGAAAAAGTGTGAGTCATCCCAATCTAGTCTTGTNGTACATATAGAAATATAAAGAAACCCAAAAATCACCCGGGCGCTGAAAAAGTGTGGGTCATCCCAATCTAGTATTGCCACTGGCTCTAATTCTTGGTACTGATCCAGCTAGCAGATTGGTAAGGTGTTGACCATTACCCGTAGTAACTAAAGTATCATCCATAAAACTTTTGAGCTCTAGTAGATCTCTATTCTTCTTCTTTCTCCTGGAAGTGTAAACATGTCATTCCTCCGAAGAATCGACCTGATGGGGTAGAGTTGAACCAGAAGGAACAGTAGTGCCCACAATAGGTTTTATAATATGAGAAGTGTGAGTTGTCGCTACACTGGTTACTTCTTGAAGAAGTGGAGTTGCGAGGTTCTCTTGATTATCAGTCTGAACACTATCATTTATAGGCAATAGTCCATAAGAATTGTTTTGTATGGAGTTTGTAGGTGTCAGCATCGCATCACTCATAGTAACAGTAACAACAGTGTCATGGGGGGGTCCTCAGGTGCAACAAACACCTCCTGTTTGGTAGTATCATCCTCAAGTGGAACTAAAATGTCCACAGCAGTGGGGTTAAACCCATCCTTATTCACTTGACCCTTAGATTTCAAATTAGGATGAAATTTATGGCATTTAGCAATGATATGACCAAACATCTTACAGTGGGTACAATATGGGGGTTTTTGTTTTATGACGATTTGTTGTCATTAACCATTATGGGTTGTGCCTAGCCAGACTTCAGTAACATCTGGTAAAGTAATATCCCTTTCCACAAGTATTTTGGCCACCGAGGGTCTGGTCAGGTTGAAAGTAGGCAGATCTAATTTTAAAGGATCCCCAAGGATGACCCCAATAGAGTAGAAAACCTTATGGTGAAAAAAATGCAGCTTGAAATCAGGTAAACTAAATCATACCGCTACAGTGGGAGTTTCATAATTTGGGTCGAAATTGGGGGACCACTTGAGTAAACTTCATTGATTTGCCTTCGATATTAAGATATTTTTTGGAGAAAATTCTGGTGTAGTCTTCAGCCACTGTTAGTTGGATCAACACATGTCTCATATCTATGAGTTTCACTTTCCACATGCCTACTAGCTTAAAATCATCAACACTTTTTCTGATAACCTCCATAAGAGGGTGTCCCCACTAAAATTTTTCAATAAGAGCAAACTTGAATTTTTCCGTAAGGGTAGAAATTTTTTATTCAGAGAAAAAGATTGCTTCTTTTCCACCTTTCCTACTTCCCTTCTTAATAAAAGGTTAATCATCTGAACCCTCATGAGATTCTTTATAACTTGAGAGGAATCCCACGGCGGATTCCACCTGAGGGTTACCCACCACGTGGGCAAATGAGACTTTGTTTGGCTCAACCAAAGAAGGAGGCGTCATCAGATCAAGGAGAGCTGTTGACGTTAAGCTATAGCAAGAAAAATTGTTGCAGCAGGAAAAACAGTGAAGACTAGGCNTAATTACGCATTTAACTTAATTAATTATTTAATTAGATTAATGGATGTGTGTGTCTATATATATATATATATTAAGATAATCATGGAAATTTAATGTTTTCTAAACTTAAGATTGAAAATTTTTAAGAAAATACCCTTCATGGAAATTGGGACTCAAGGAAGCTTCCTTGAAAATTTTGAGGTAGGATCATTATTTAGATTTAATTTTTGATTTTATGATTTTAATATTTAAAGATGAATCCTAAAATTCTTTATAAAATTCAAGGATTTTATTTTTTCTAAGTAGTGCTATGTTAGCTAGCGGTTTTGAGTATTTTTTTCAGATTTTTTTTTTTTTTGGATTTTATGGTGATATCTTAAGTTTCTATGAATTTTCATGTATTTTTTAAATTTTCTAAGTTTATCCTATGAGCTATTGCTTCTGTTGTTAATAGGACCACACTTTGTGCCTGGTTGAGTCTGATTGGGCAGCACAATTATGCAGATTCCCTATGCTAGTAGAGACTTTATCTCAGTTTCCCAATCATAGATTGGATGACATAAATTGAACATGCATTTCAAACTATAAGAAATATGTGATTCCCTATGCTTGTAGAGACTTCATCTCATTTGCCGACATAAATTGAACATGCGGTTCAAACTATAAGAAATATGGTTTTTTCTATGGCTTAATCAAAGACGTCGATTCCTAACGCAACATAAATGGATGGTGTTAATTTTGTTTTTTATCTCTAGCTAGGGAATGTCAACGGTCAATGATTTTGCCCCTAATTTGAGCAATCGATCAGGGAATTCTCCTCCCTCTGAATCCAAAAGAATCAAGCGACGAGTGGAGACGAAGTGGGGAGCAGAAAATTACCTGAAAACAAAACATATTGGCCAATTGCTTGATTGGAAAGCTTTGTCCTTTAGACTCTAACCTCTAGGAAGGGCTGTGTTGCTGGCTCGATCGACATCCTGGAATTAGCTCGTTGGAGCTTGTCTAGGAGGTGATTAGAGAGCCTCAAAGGAAGGGGGAATTTCTATGGAGTTTCATATTGAGCTAGGGAAGAACTGGGTGTGGCCATTTTACCCCGAGCGAAAGCTAGGTGATTTCGACTAGGGCTGTAAAAACGACTCGTTGTTCGCGAACAGCTCGTGTTCGATTCGTTCGCTAAGTTAACGAGCTAAACGCAAACTTTTTTTTGTGCTTGATGTATAAAGGAGCCGCACATGAACAAAGATTTGTTTGTTGGCGTTCNAAAGATTTATAATTAATTAAAATATAAAAAAATATTAAATTATATTTAAATAAAGTTTTAATATAAATAATATGATTTAAATATTACCTCAACCCTTAACATCTTGCGGCTACGTGATTAGCGTTGTCAAAACTATTCTTTGTTCGTGAATAGCTTTTGTTCGGCTCGTTAAGCAAACGAGCCTAACAGGAACATACTTTTTGTGTTTGAAATATAAATGAGTCTAATACGAATAGTAATATTTTTTAACGAACCGAATACTAGTTGACCANTATATATATATATATATATATATATATATATATATATATATATATATATATATATTGATGAATATTATTTTTAAAAATTTAATTGACTACACGGCTACAAAGATTTATAATTAATTAAAATATAAAAAAATATTAAATTATATTTAAATAAAGTTTTAATATAAATAATAAGATTTAAATATTACCTCAACCCTTAACATCTTGCGGCTAAGTGATTAGCGTTGTCAAAACTATTCTTTGTTCGCGAATAGCTTTTGTTCAGCTCGTTAAGTAAACGAGCCTAACAAGAACATACTTTTTGTGTTTGAAATATAAATGAGCCTAATACGAATAGTAATATTTTTTAACGAACCGAACACTAGTTGACCGTGGCGGCCTGTGCAGAGGGCTCCAATGAACATTCTACCAATTGGAGCACAAAATCGAATGTCTGGCTTGTTTTGAGATTGAAACGGCTGGGTCAGCAGGAGATGTACGGGCTGGTGACTGGGCTCGGCCACCTTTTGGCTCAAACCAGATCCCTTTCTACTGAGCCAAAGGAATAAACTCAGCTTTGGGTCAAGCTCAGGCTCTCTGACAGTAGAAGGCATCAATGACCAAGGAGAAACTTGAGAAGGACCTTTGGAAAGCTCGCTAGTTGGCATTCTGCTTGCAGTGAGAGTTAGCTTGCCAGTAAGGGGGGAAATACACGAGCACAGGCCCAGAGCTGTTGTTTCCCTAGATGAATATTACATCATTAAGCTTTCAGTTACATTTCTTACCAGAAATGAATGAAATTAAACATACAAATTTTATGATTCTAATTGCATCAATGACCAATAAGAAACTTGAGAAGGACCTTTGGAAAGCTCACTAGTTGGCATGCTGCTTGCAGTGAGAGTTATCTTGCCAGTAAGGGGGGAAATACTTGAGCACAGTCCCAGAGCTGTTGTTTCCCTAGATGGATATTGCATCATTAAGCTTTTAGTTCCATTTCTTACCAGAAATGGATGAAATTNGATTCTAATTGCATCAATGACCAATAAGAAACTTGAGAAGGACCTTTGGAAAGCTCACTAGTTGGCATGCTGTTTGCAGTGAGAGTTAGCTTGCCAGTAAGGGGGGAAATACTTGAGCACAGGCCCAGAGCTGTTGTTTCCCTACATGGATATTGCATCATTAAGCTTTTAGTTCCATTTCTTACCAGAAATGAATGAATTTAAACAGACAAATTTTATGATACTAAATTGCACCAACCTTTTTCCTAGAATTGAAACCAGTAAATTGAAATATGCTAGTGTCACCGCACATCTTATTCTCTTGTTTTCAACTTCGCTTTTTTTCATGTTCAACCAAAATGTAATCTGCTTCAAGTATAAGCATATCAATATTCCGCATTCTTCATTCTCAACCAAATAATTGATAAACGTTGTCTGAAATAAAAATGTAAAAGTAGAATAAGTATGAATAGCACTCAATGTTTTCCGGTTTAATATTATATATGAACTGATATTTTATTCTGCTAAAAAAATATATTTTGGGATGCATACGGCGGTCATACATTTTGAGAGAGAAGTTTGCTGATACTGCATTCATGAGTATGATGGTTCATTGTTAAAAAAAAAAATCTAAATTTAATGTTATTACAGACTATTTGCGTGTTTGATTATCATAATGTTGATATTGGGACTGTATTCAACATCACCGATATTATTTTAAATTTGAGAATTCATATATTTNAAATGTAAAAGTAGAATAAGTATGAATAGCACTCAATGTTTTCCGGTTTAATATTATATATGAACTGATATTTTATTCTGCTAAAAAAATATATTTTGGGATGCATACGGCGGTCATACATTTTGAGAGAGAAGTTTGCTGATACTGCATTCATGAGTATGATGGTTCATTGTTAAAAAAAAAAATCTAAATTTAATGTTATTACAGACTATTTGCGTGTTTGATTATCATAATGTTGATATTGGGACAGTATTCAACATCACCGATATTATTTTAAATTTGAGAATTCATATATTAGTTTTTGATGACCACGCTAAATATACAAACATAAAACTTATTAGTTTTATGGAAATGCCTAGCCGTTGGAAGAGTTTTTTTTCTTAGATACTGTTGCTATCGGTCTGCTTGCTTAAGCAGCTGCCAAGAGAAGATTGGGCTGATTACTTGTTTTCTATGTTGGGAATTCTCTCATTCACTAGCCATTTNTTTATGGAAATGCCTAGCCGTTGGAAGAGTTTTTTTTCTTAGATACTGTTGCTATCGGTCTGCTTGCTTAAGGAGCTGCCATGAGAAGATTGGGCTGATTACTTGTTTTCTATGTTGGGAATTCTCTCATTCACTAGCCATTCTTTCAGCTGGCCACTGGCAAAAACGGGATATACAATCTTTTTGCGTTTTATGATGCATTTGTTTTGGTTGGCTTTTGGTCTACCCGAAATTTTGCCAGTTGAAGTCAGAAGTTTTGCTCACGACCACTGATCCAATAATTTTGTCAGTAGTAATCAGCTTCTTATATCTTCAGTGCAGGCAACCCAAAGAAAAATACCCATACTGGTTGATGCTGAAAGAAAGAGAGAAGGATTGGATGACCTTCTTAACTTAGCGACTTATGTTGTGTGCTCAGAGAAATTTCCACAGGCAAGCAATTTTCTCGCTATATTGAGATATTTCTAACAATTTCTTCAAATCCCACTGAAACAGTAGTAGGTAGCAAGGGGTATGGAGATTTGACCTCTTGATTAATCATTGCAACTATATATATATATATATATTTATGTATATTCTGTTTATTGGAGGATATCCTCGTTCCATTCTCTTCACTTTTTCGTCATAATGATTTTATGATATTTCCAGTTTTAAGGTCTTTTCTATTAAAGAAGAAATTTTACGAGATGCAAAGGTTTGGTTTGCTGTTCTGTATAATTGNATCATTGCAACTATATAATATAATATATATATATATATATATATATATACATATTTATGTATAGTCTGTTTATTGGAGGATATCCTCATTCTATTCTCTTCACTTTTTAGTCATAATGATTTTATGATATTTCCAGTTTTAAGGTCTTTCCCATTAAAGAAGAAATTTTACGAGATGCAAAGGTTTGGTTTGCTGTTCTGTATAATTAATGAGTTTCATTTTATTGTTTTGAGAAATGACATGTTGCAACTTCTTTATCTATCACTTTATTTTTTAATTTATGCAATTTTATTGTCACGGCCTAATTGATACATAAGCATTTGGTTTTTATTCACAGGCATTGCCTGCAGTTTTTATAAAAATTGTGTGCTATGTATGTAAATTTTCCTTGTTGACAAGGTTGTTTATTGATTTTATAGTGCTTTCATATTTATCAAACTGCAGGCATGGACGACTGTGCCTTCTATTCCAAATGCATTGGCAGCTATGCTTCTCAGGTTGCCANTAAAAATTGTGTGCTATGTATGTAAATTTTCCTTGTTGACAAGGTTGTTTATTGATTTTATAGTGCTTTCATCTTTATCAAACTGCAGGCATGGACAACTGTGCCTTCTATTCCAAATGCATTGGCAGCTATGCTTCTCAGGTTGCCTAACATCAAATTTGTTATTGTAACCCGTGGCGATAAAGGATGCATAATGCTTGAAAGAAGCATTGATGGTAAGAGCAATATAAAAATTGTGTTGCTTATCGAGATCTGCAAATTTGAAAGTTAATGGTGGGCTAAAGCTCCTATTCAATGTATTAAAGTTATTTTCAATGATCATTACTATCATAAATTTCTGTTGTAGATACCTGTGAAGCAGAAGAAATGGAAATAGGAAGCCTTTTAGAATCACTGATGCAGAAGGTCGATTGGGGTAGTATCAGTCCGACATGCATCTCTTCCAAAGTATGTCACTGGACAATATAATTTCCTTATGAAATTCTCCTCTACTTTTTATCCTAAAGCTGATTTTGATCTCTACTACCATATTTTTTTGTAATTTCCGGTTTAACTTTGCTTAAGATCACAGAGCAATTTAACTATATCTGGAAGTTATAAATCAGTCATTGAGCCAATATGGAGAAAGCTGCTTTAGGAAGTTGTTATCGATCAATTAATATTTTTTTTATTTTATAAAAATATCGTGCAGATGCTGTTTGCAAATCAAATTAAGTTCCAAGTGGTTGTTTAAAAAAATACTGTTTATATTTTGCAATAAAAATGGACACAAACGCCCTACTTTATATCTGATCATCTAAGAATACATGACTTTTTAATTTCATCAAAAAACTATTCTTATTAAACATTATCTACTGCTCGCTTGCAAGGTTTGTCATGACTTTGGATTTAGTGACATTAGAAATCCTGGCAGGAACTTTCTGTCTTGCTCCAACAGCACTATTCTAGTCGCCTCCACAGGATTGTGGCCTTTATCTCAGCTATTATAGGGTACGTTATCCACCCAATTTTGAGAAAACAGGGAAAAAGTTTGATGATATTAAAAGTATACCCCAATTTTCGCATCCATCAAAATTTGATCTAGTTAATTTATAATATTCTACATGTTAGATCAATCAATGTGACATATAACACTATACATGAACTACAAATGTATTGGTGGATGAAAATTTTTAAATATCAACTTAATTAATCCTTAGTTAATTATAATTATTCTCCCTAATCCTAGATTACTATAGTTACCGGCTCTTATTCACGATATAAGACCGTGGGATGGATAGAAAGACTGAGATTAAATGGGACCACGTTAAATTGTCGATTTTCCCTCATTCCTCTCACCCCTCTCCCTCATTTCATTTCGTGGGCCTGTTGGGCTCTGCGACTTGGCCACTGTAGCTAACGCGAAATCGATGACCACAGAGAACCACAGGTCACGACTGGAAGCTCTAGAGAGAAAACCGTGAGTAGGAACCCTCTTTTACGATATTTGGGACTTTTATTTTCTTCACACGATTCCTTTTTGACATTTGTCATGAATTGCAACCTTTTTCGTGATTTCCTATTACTGTAGCTAGGCGAATATCAAGAACGACATCTCAGTAGGGTTGTTAGCAGGAATTTGAGGGTGAAAAAGGGAAAGTAGGAAGGGGAAGGAAGGAGGAACGAAGTAGAAAGGCATTGTATAGGCATATTTGTGCTGAGTGGATCTTGTAGGGTAAGTTAAAGCAAGAATATCATTTTTTGGAGTTAAATTAAGATTTTAGTTATGAATTTTATGAATTTTTAAGGGATTTTGAATTTAAGATGGTTTATACGAGGCGGAGAGCTTAAGGAAATTTGTCACAGGGCTACTCTGTCGTTTCATATGAAATAATCCTATGTTAAATTAAGAATAGTATATTTCTCTAAGATATGATTATAATTTCTTTTGAGGTATAAATGCATTTAGAATTTACTCGTATTGTTGAATACCGGCAAATGTATGTGAATGCCAGTTTGAATTGACACTAACGATAATTTAGATTTTCCTATTTACTGACGTAATGAGCTTGTTTATGAAATCTTCGCTTGCAGATACTTATATCATGTTGATTATGCATATGATTATAATTTTCTCATGATGCTTATTACCAGAATTATGAATATAAGAATTTTGCAAGTGTTGTGTTAGTGAACTGTTACATAAATGCTTGCAAGTACAGATAATAGGGAGCGATAGGATTCTCATCTTTTTTCATTCAGAAGGATACGAAATTTGGGAATCGTTCGTATCAGATGAGCAGAAAGTATTTTGGGTTTATTGATAATTGTTGTTTTGAGGGGTCCAACATGTATCAATAGTTCGGGCAAGAAGACCCAATGACATGAAACGATGTGAAAATAGTTAAAGCTTGTATAATTACAAGTGATATTCTTATTACTGTGATTATTGATTATGAAATCCTTCTGGATATGCCTATGATTACACATGAATAGATGAAATACATGTTTAATATAGTTGTCTTGGATGGATGAAATACATGTTTTTTTCTTTAAATATTTTACACGATCAAAACATGTAATATGTTTTCATCTTATGCATGTGAGTTTTGATTTTCATGCACTTTGCTCTTTTTGCATCTATAAAATTTTTATTTAGCCTTGACTTTTTCATTGAGCTTGTTATAGCTCACTCTATATTGACTTTCAACAAGGGGTAACGAATACCAGATTGAGTGACCATATGTGACTTATACAGCTTTTGCTTTATAGTTTGGAGGTTGTATAGATTTTTAGGTGAGTACTTTGATTAATTTAAATTTATAGCAGCTCTTTAGTGATATGATTTTCCACGCTTCCAAGTGTATGTGAATGTGAATGAATTATTAATTGAAATTTGTTATGTACGCTTGCAATTTTTTAGTTAGACTAATCGATCACCTGTTTGTTCATAATTAAGCAAGTCAAGATTAGTGCTCTAACCAAATGGTCCGCCTTTGTTGCATTGCTGGTAACCCTAAAATGGGGGTTCAGTTCGGATGTGACAAGGGGTATGATGGATTAATCTTAATCTCTGTTGCTCTTGCCTATCATTGGCTGTTTCAATTCCATATCATTTCTTACTCGAAGTCTCGAACCTAGAAAGAAATGCGCAGCTAGTTTTACTCTCATTTTATTCATTCCCATAGGAGCAAGGATGGGTTGAAGTCTCTTTCAATAATTGATCAAAGATCAACTTTAGTTTGTTTAAAGCCTAAAGTTTAATTAAGCCATAATTTATATACGATCATAATTGTTACTTATTATTGGGTTAATTAATGCTCTTATTATTAGCCTTATTAATGTCTATTTGTTTTCTAATTGGTTTATTAGCCTACAAACTCAATTAATTAATGCTAGATATTTATTTATTTATTTATATATTATTTATGTATGTATGTATATTCATTATTGGTTTGCTTAGAATTTTCTATGACATATCTTGGATTGTAATAGCTTGTCTAAATTAATTAGATTAGTTATTAAATTTATTAGCAAATAAACGTATAAATTAATAATTATTAAATTAATTCTCATATGGTTATCATATGAGAATTAATTTTATAGTACTATATTAACAAATGATTCGATAAATTTGAAATTAGTATCTAGTTATTTGGCACCAATTAAACAAGAAAATAATAGGATTGAAAAGAACTGAGAATTTAAAAGAATTATTAAATTCTAGGGGAAGAGAGATGTCTAAATAAAAACTGAAAAGGATACAAGAGGGCTGCAAACTGCAACGTGTTAATGGCATGTTGAAGATGCTTCGTGGACTACGACAATATAGATCAACTATAGGGAGGCTGAAATGGAGAAAATACACTCATCTTCTCTCATGCAGGCGNTTATTAAATTCTAGGGGAAGAGAGATGTCTAAATAAAAACTGAAAAGGATACAAGAGGGCTGCAAACTGCAATGTGTTAATGGCATGTTGAAGATGCTTCGTGGACTATGACAGTAGATCAACTATAGGGAGGCTGAAATGGAGAAAATGCACTCATCTTCAATTCTCATGCAGGCGCACTCCGATACTTACATAAGCATATTAGAGATGTTGTATCGAGGTCCAACATAGAGCACTTATAAACCATGTTCATGGGTNCACTCCGATAGTTACATAATCATATTAGAGATGTTGTATCGAGGTCTAAGATAGAGCACTTATAAACCATGTCCATGGGTCATTGACTATAGGTTACCTGACGAAGAAGATGCACTCACCTTCAAAGGCTCGGGTTTTTAGAGTAATCCTACCATTGCTCCCACTAGAGATAATTCTCACNAAAGAACTGAGAATTTAAAAGAATTATTAAATTCTAGGGGAAGAGAGATGTCTAAATAAAAACTGAAAAGGAGACAAGAGGGCTTCAAACTGCAATGTGTTAATGGCATGTTGAAGATGCTTTGTGGACTACGACAATATAGATCAACTATAGGGAGGCTGAAATGGAGAAAATACATTCATCTTCTCTCATGCAGGCACACTCCGATAGTTACATAATCATATTAGAGATGTTGTATCGAGGTCTAAGATAGAGCACTTATAAACCATGTTCATGGATCATTGACTATAGGTTACCTGACGAAGAATATGCACTCACCTTCAAAGGCTCGGGTTTTTAGAGTAATCCTACCATTGCTCCTACTACAGATAATTCTCACAACCTTGAGTGATTTGAGCGTGCAGATTGTAAGAGATGTAAGTTTGGAATGATACCTGAAAAATGAAAATATGAGAGGCAGAATATAACCTAACCTAGCAAATAAATATATAATATTTTGATATTGACTTAACATAAATAACCAAGTTGAATTGTGTCCATGCTTGATTTATTTAACCTCCGAGCTTTTAAAAATTATTCAAATTTACTAGATTATCAACTTGATCAAACTTGAAGAAGTAGAGTTCGAGTTATTTATTGAGTTTTTTGTTTTACTTCATCCCTAAGTGATTAGGGCATCTTTCTTATAATTTTACTTTTCAATATCGGAACCACGGTCCTATTTGGCTTTATTTTTCTTACTGCTCTTTTAGAAATTTTTGTGGTATTTGAGAATATTATTTTCAGAATTTTTCAAAAGGGAAACAAATAGTAATACCAACATTTACTCTTTCCTGCCTAAAATTTTTATATATAGCTGCAATTGCCATAAATGGACCTTTAATTTAATTTTCTTTAAGCTACTTCTTCCTTCTAAGCCAGTTTAACTTGAACTTCTGAGGCTCTATAAAACTTCGACCATTATTCTACTTTTTTTGTAACATGACATCCCTCTTTTCTTTTTTTCTTTATTTTTTCATAATTCAAGGTCTTTACAATTTTTTCCAATTTCAGATGAATATAAGGATTACAGCTGATGGAATTGGTTCATTCAGCGGAAGGCTATTAGTGGGAACAGCAGAGGTGATACCTCCGNCGTGCAGATTGTAAGAGATGTAAGTTTGGAATGATACCTGAAAAATGAAAATATGAGAGGCAGAATATAACCCAACCTAGAAAATAAATATATAATATTTTGATATTGACTTTGTAATTAAAGAAGCTATTTAAAAAAATNAGATGTAAGTTTGGAATGATACCTGAAAAATGAAAATATGAGAGGCAGAATATAACCTAACCTAGCAAATAAGTATATAATATTTTGATATTGACTTAGTAATTAAAGAAGCTATTTAAAAAAATAATTATATATTAATCATTGAGCTTAATATTAAACCTTCATTATGTTGTTGAACAACAAATAATTAATTCATGAACATAAATAACCAAGTTGAATTGTGTTCATGCTTGATTTATTTAACCTCCGAGCTTTTAAAAATTATTCAAATTTACTAGATTATTAACTTGATCAAACTTGAATGAGTAGAGTTCGAGTTATTTATTGAGTTTTTTGTTTTACTTCATCCCTAAGTGATTTATTTAGGGCATCTTTCTTATAATTTTGCTTTTCAATATCGGAACCACGGTCCTATTTGTCTTTATTTTTCTTACTGCTCTTTTAGAAATTTTTGTGGTATTTGAGAATTTTATTTTCAGAATTATTCAAAAGGGAAACAAATAATAATACCAACATTTACTCTTTCCTGCCTAAAATTTTTATATGTAGCTGCAATTGCCATAAATGGACCTTTAATTTAATTTTCTTTAAGCTACCTCTTCCTTCTAAGCCAGTTTAACTTGAACTTCTGAGGCTCTATAAAACTTCTACCATTATTCAACTTTTTTTGTAACATGACATCNTTTAATTTTCTTTAAGCTACTTCTTCCTTCTAAGCCAGTTTAACTTGAACTTCTGAGGCTCTATAAAACTTCTACAATTATTCAACTTTTTTTGTAACATGACGTCCCTCATTTCCTTTTTTTTTTTCATAATTCAAGGTCTTTACATTTTTTTCCAATTTCAGATGAATAAAAGGATTAGAGCTGATGGAATTGGTTCAATCAGCGGAAGGCTATTAGTGGGAACAGCAGAAGTGATACCTCCATCAGAGCTAATTGACACCACTGGTGCTGGGGATGCTTTCATAGGAGCAATTCTATATGGTTTGCAGTTTTAATTTTTTCTTTACTAAATTTCAAAGAACTTGAAGTTTTTGCGCACTTTGTTTTTCTTTGAATAATTCATCAATTATCAGTTATACAATGGCTTCCGGCATCACATATAAAAGCTGATATTTAATTTTTTAACTAAGAAATAGGTCAAATCATTTTGTGGTTTTTGCGGTGTTTGATTTCNCATCAATTATCAGTTATACAATGGCTTCCGGCATCACATATAAAAGCTGATATTTATTTTTTTAACTAAGAAATAGGTCAAATCATTTTGTGGTTTTTGCGGTGTTTGATTTTATTTTGTTAAATTAGTAAACAAAGGCTTGATTCTTATAATCATAGCTTGGTAAGGATTGAAAGGAAAAAGAATATGGAGAGAATTTTATGTTGGTTACTATATTATAATAGTCAGTAGGGATCTTTTTTTCACTAAACATGAAATTTGCTTTGATCCGCTCCATCATCATCATCAATTGACTTATCCCGATCATTTGGTTTTAGCTTTATGAATCCTTATTTTCCTTTTTTTTCGCTTCTGAAAACAGTCTTAAGCATCAAACTTATTCCTCCCAAATCATTTTCAGCAACTTATATCCATGTCATTTTAAGTCCGCCCATTCTTTCTGTTGTATACTCACTTAATTTTATCTACTAGTCTTATTTGCTCATTTGATTCATTTTACGTGTCTGAATGACTTATCTATTTTAATTATATTATCTTCAAGATCTGTACAGATTCCAACCACTACTCTAATGTGCTTTTTCTTTAAGGTATCCTTATTTTGTGATGTTGCACTAATGTCTAATAACATTATATGAGGTTGTTTTTTAACTTTGGCATAATATGCGTCTTATTTTTGTTTTTCTTATTTTATGTTTAGCATTTATGGGAGTACTTTTTAATTGTCGTTGTTAAAATGTAAAAGGACTTTAGTTTATATTTGCATTTTAATTTGTAATAAGATTATTTATGTTGTTTTAAAATATTTTGGATCTTTTATGCAATTATCCTTGAATTTCTAATATATAAGGAGCAATTTCTTTTTTTTGGATAATGGAGGATTTTGAGCCTCCATGCCTAGATCTCTCCCTCATTCCTTCTATGTGATTANGGAAAAAGAATATGGAGAGAATTTTATGTTGGTTACTATATTATAATAGTCAGTAGGGATCTTTTTTTCACTCAACATGAAATTTGCTTTGATCTGCTCCATCATCATCATCAATTTACTTATCCCGATCATTTGGTTTTAGCTTTATGAATCCTTATTTTCCTTTTTTTTCGCTTCTGAAAACAGTCTTAAGCATCAAACTTATTCCTCCCAAATCATTTTCAACAACTTATATCCATGTCATTTTAAGTCCACCCATTCTTTCTGTTGTATACTCACTTAATTTTATCTAGTAGTCTTATTTGCTCATTTGATTCATTTTACGTGTCTGAATGACTTATCTATTTTAATTATATTATCTTCAAGATCTGTCATTCCAACCACTACTCTAATGTGCTCTTTCTTTAAGGTATCCTTATTTTGTGATGTTGCACTAATGTCTAATAACATTATATGAGGTTGTTTTTTAACTTTGGCATAATATGCTTTTTATTTTATGTTTAGCATTTATTTTTGTTAAAATGTAAAAGGACTTTAGTTTATATTTGCATTTTAATTTGTAATAAGANTTCAAGTTGGTTGGTTGAAGTGAAGGAATGCTTCGGGCCTTTTGTGTGATAGAAAAGTACC
>JXCR01010758.1:13158-26868 GCA_002079205.1 Phalaenopsis hybrid cultivar | reverse complement strand
TTTTTTTTCTAAAGTTAGAAGGATTCCTCATCACTTATTTATTTATATATAATATGTTTTCACTTTTAAGATTTTTTTTTTATCTGAAACGATTTTCTGCAAATTTTTTTTACCTGTTTATCTGGGTGGCTTCTATATAATTGATTTTTATTTACATATAATGATTTTCTTTGACAAACTGAGAAAAATTGTTGTTAGAGCACAAATAAGCTGTCAAGTGGAGGTAGGATACCCCATTATCATGTTGATATAAATTATGTTGACGATGGTATTTAGTGTTTTGGTGATTTTTTAATATTTTGAATGTAATTTTGATATTGTTAAAATTAACTTTTATGATTATAAAGTTTACTTAATTATTACATATTTTGTTTTGTGATTTCTTTAATATAAAATATTAAAAATGTCTATTTATATTAATAATTTATTAAATATAAAAAAATGCCATGTCGTATCATGTCCTACATTTTACAATTATATAGTATTGTCGTATTATATCGTGTTGTGTTTGTGTCCGCCTTTTATAGTTGATCAAAATATGATCAACTCGTGTGTAGAGATAACATTTCATTAAACACCAAGAACGGCCTAAAATAAAACACCTTTCGTATCTTAAGATTAATTAAGAACATATGAAAGCTTGAGCACATGCATCTGTCACATGCATTGACCCACCGAATAGTTGAAACACAAAATAAATACATTTCAGAAGCAATTTTATAAGTTATATTATAATTTGCTAAGTTGAAGACAAAGTTGATGATGTATAAGCTCAAGTTAAATAGTTTTTTTTTTTCTTTTGAACATCTCGATTAAAGCTTGTTTCCTCTAAAGATCTTTTATAGTTTGGTCTTTGTTAAAGATAAAATTGCATAGTTTCTTCCGACTTCATAAAGATTTTGATCCATCTTCCATCTTATTGGCTGAACTTCACACCTATTAATTATTATAGAACCGATTTAGGAGATCTTCTGTACGGTTTCAACTTCAATTATCTAACATCCCCTACATTGCATCCAAACCCTCCACTCTTCAAGAGCACTAAAGTGTTTAAAAAACATTATCTTATATTTTTAGAAGTTTAGTGTAATTTATATGCTAGTTTGTTATAGTTATATGTAAAATTTATGTAGAGTCCTTAAATATTCATTGTTAAGATACAAAATGTATTTTATTTATGCTTGCTTTTTTAATTTGTAGCAAGGTCATATGTGCTATTTTAAAGTCATAGTTTCTTATAAATATGTACCAAAGCTCCTCTATAATAGCCCGAAATCTCATCTATCGAGATATAGTCTATTTTGGTCTAATGGACTCATAGTTTTGTCCTATTTGTGTAACTCTTAAGTAGGTCACCCATACTAGGAGCGCTCCCACACGAACACACTTAGATTTGGAGTTTCTGATGAAATTTTAATTTTTATACCAAAAGGCACCTCGATGTTTGTGAATTAAGCTTCATTCTACTTAAGGAGTTTCATAATCTCCCCCACTTAAGTAATTGATGCTCTCATCATTTTTTCCATCCTGAATTATTCACCAAGCTGATAGAATTACAAAGGTGGTCCCTACATATGCAAGTGGTGGTCTCCCATCATATAACACTTTGCACCAGCTTCCATAGCATAACACTTTATTTTGAATGAGACTTAGTTCTCATCGGCAATTTGGTGTAATGTTCTGATACCATTTTTACAGCCGAAACTCTTATCCATCGAGTCTGCTTTTGCCTAATATACTTATAGTTTTGTCTTATTGGTGTAACTTCCTAGGAGGTCACCCATCCCAAGAGTAGTCCCATACGAGCATGCTTTTGGATTTTTTGATGAAATTTTAACCGTTCTATCAAAAGGTGTATTGATATTTAAGAGTTTAGCTTCATTCTACTTGAGGGGTTTCATAGTCTCTATTTGTTGGTCTAAGCCTACCTATAATAAATATAGTAGTACATGATAGTATATTTAGCGTTGATAATGAGATTTGTAAAGAACTTAAAAAGCAACTCCAATTGGTTTACTTTTGGATAGAGTTGTCAAACCATGTTCAGTCTTTCTATAAAGAAAACTTCATTACATACTAAGCCTCAATTCTCAAACGACCCTTGATGTCCCAAGGCTAATTAATCCCGCACCATACACTAAAAAATAGATTTANTTGGTTTACTTTTGGATAGAGTGGTCAAACCATGTTCAGTCTTTCTATAAAAGAAAACTTCATTACATACTAGGCCTCAATTCTCAAACGACCCTTGATGTCCCAAGCTTAATTAATCCCGCACCATACATTGAAAAATAGATTTTAAAAAAAGGAAAAATCGATTTGCTTATCCGATTGTTTACGATGTATTGAATGCTTGTTTCAACAGGTAAGTCCAGATTCAAAATGCTGCCTAAGCTTTTATTTTAGTAGCCTGTTCTATATTTGCAAAGCTACAGAGATTTATTCTTCTGTATTTTTCAGCTTTATGCGTAGGAATGCCGGCAGAGAAAATGCTTCCTTTCGCCTCTCTTGTGGTATGCATCTAATTATTTCCCTCTATCAATCTTGTATATCTAAACTCTATTTTTTTTCTTTAGAAATTTACTTACACACCACACAATTCCTATAGATTTACATATTTAACGCCCAAGTTTGTCATTTACATCTAGGGTTATTTACATTTGTACCACAATTTTTATCTATTTACATGCATAACTCTCAACTTAATGCCATATCAAATATACAACTATCACCTATTTTAAAAATTAAATGCACATTTTCATTTATAGATTTATCATACCAAAGTGCTATAAATATGAAAATTCTAAGTGTTGGATAAGTAAATAGAAAAGGNATCTAGGGTTATTTACATTTGTACCACACAATTTTTATCTATTTACATGCATAACACTCAAACTTTTTAATGCCATATCAAAAATACAACTATCACCTATTTTAAAAATTAAATGCACATTTTCATTTATAGATTTATCAATACCAAAGTGCTATAAATAAGAAAATTCCAAGTGTTGGATAAGTAAATAGAAAAGCTATGTTTGTAAATCTCCCTTATTTTTACAATACTTTGGTATTATAAACCTATGCATGAAAAAAGTTTATTTCACTTTTAAAAATTTAATAATAGTGATTTTTTGATATAATATAAATAATCGGTGTAATGCCTGTTGAGTGTGAAAGTTTAGGTGTTAGATANTTTTTTGTTATAATATAAATAATCGGTGTAATGCCTGTTGAGTGTGAAAGTTTAGGTGTTAGATATGTAAATACATTATGATACGTGTGTAAATGTCCCTTTCTGTTTGTTTAACTGCTACATGTATTTGAAATGCATCAACTGAGCTTTTTTTCTTTACATATTTTATCTGTTCTCCCTAATTTCCAACGTATGGATTACGAAAGAATTCTTCATCTTTCTGCTGCTGTTTTTTTTTCAGGCTGCTGCTGGATGCAGGGCTTTGGGTGCCAGAAGTGGTCTGCCATGGCGCACAGATCCTCGCCTCGCTCCATTTTTTAAAGAGACGTGAAAATNTTGGGTGCCAGAAGTGGTCTGCCATGGCGCACAGATCCTCGCCTCGCTCCATTTTTTAAAGAGACGTGAAAAANGGAGAAAAAGGATTCATGTGGCCGACCCCACGTAGTGGGATTAAGGCTTTGTTGTTGTTGTTGTTGTTGCTTGTTATTGTGTAAGTATTTCCCTTGAATTTCAACATTTTTGAGGTAATTTGGTACGGGCATTAATTTGTTGAAGCTAATATTTTAATTAATATTTTCTGCAATTTTTTGTTCTCCATACGTTGAGAACCTTTTTTTTATTTCTCACACATTTCATGTGTCAGAAGTCTCCCACAATTTTCTTGTTTAGTGTTTCTTCCAAACCTCATATTTCGTAGTTGAATTCCCATTTCTAGTTAGTATTGCTACCAAAATCAAACCTAACCAAAATTAACCCATGTTCTACTACACCGGCTAATCCTACTCAAATTAGTCACTAAATTAGACCACCCACTTTCTTATTGAGTATTGATCAACCGTGAAGCACTGACATATCAAAATAGTTGTACCTATGACAGAAACGGACACAACTCCGACACAGGTCGATACGTATATAACAACTAAAAATGTATCAGTGCCTTGAGTTCTACACTGGCAGAGGCACGACTTGATATCGCTCGACACGACATCAAGTGAGAGCCGGACACAAGAACTAAAATGTGTGTTTGTCTTAGCCCTAGGTCGATGCTGATCAAGCAGCAACTCAAAATCTAAGCCACAATCGAGCACTTAGTCACTATAGAAGCCCTACGTTGAAGAAGGAAGTTTCTAGGCATAGCGAACCCATTGTTGATGCAATCTAGAGCTTCGTTCTCGACTTTTTTAGTGCTGCCAGTTCTCTGGTTGTTGAATTGAGCTATAAGGCACCCTTCATCAAGATACTCCACGAGGTGACGTTTGTTTTATTTATTTATTATTTATTTTATTTTTTTTCTAAAGTTAGAAGGATTCCTCATCACTTATTTATTTATATATAATATGTTTTCACTTTTAAGATTTTTTTTTTATCTGATAAGATTTTCTGCAAATTTTTTTTACCTGTTTATCTGGGTGGCTTCTATATAATTGATTTTTATTTACATATAATGATGGCTTTAACAAATTGAGAAAAATTGTTGTTAGAGCACAAATAAGTTGTCAAGTGGAGGTAGGATACCCCATTAACATGTTGATATAAATTATGTTGACCATGGTATTGTGTTTTGGTAATTTTTTAATATTTTGAATGTAATTTTGATATTGCTAAAAATAACTTCTATGATTATAAAGTTTACTTAATGATTACATATTTTGTTTTGTGATTTCTTTAATAGAAAATATTAAAAATATTTATTTATATTAATAATTTATTAAATATTAAAAAAATGCCATGTCGTATCATGTCCTACATTTTGCAATTATATTGTATTGTTGTATTGTATCGTGTTGTGTTTGTGTCTGCGTTTTATAGTTGATCAAAATGTGATCACCTCGTGTGTAGAGATAACATTTCATTAAACGCCAAGCACCGCCTAAAATAAAACAAACACCTTTCATATCTTAAGATTAATTAAGAACATATGAAAGCTTAAGCACATGCATCTGTCACATGCATTGACCCACCAAATAGTTGAAACACAAAATAAATACATTGCAGAAGCAATTTTATAAGTTATATTATAATTTTGCTAAGTTGAAGACAAAGTTGATGATGTATAAGCTCAAGTTAAATAGTTTTTTTTCTTTCGAACATCTCGATTAAAGCTTGTTTCTTCTAAAGATCTTTTATAGTTTGGTCTTTGTTAAAGATAAAATTGCATAGTTTCTTCCGACTTCATAAAGATTTTGATCCATCTTCCATCTTATTGGCTGAACTTCACACCTGTTAATTATTATAGAACCGATTTAGGAGATCTTCTGTACGGTTTCAACTCCAATTATCTAACATCCCCTACATTACCTCCAAACCCTCCACCACTCTTCAAGAGCACTAAAGTGTTTAAAAAACATTATCTTATATTTTTAGAAGTTTAGTGTAATTTATATGCTATTTTGTTATAGTTATATGTCAAATTTATGTAGAGTCCTTAAATATTCATTGTTAAGATGCAAAATGTATTTTGTTTATGCTTGCTTTTTTAATTTGTAGCAAGGTCATATGTGCTATTTTAAAGTCATTTGTCTCTTATAAATATGTATCAAAGCTCTTGCATACATGAAAAATTGTTCCATATTTGGCTTTATGAATGATGAGGTGCGAGTTTGGAAATCTCTATAATAGCCCGAACTCTCATCTATCGAGATATAGTCTGTTTTGGTCTAATGGACTCACAGTTTTGTCCTATTTGTGTAACTTTTAAGGAGGTCACCCATACTAGGAGCGCTCCCGCATTAACACGCTTAGATTTGGAGTTTCTGATGAAATTTTAATTGTTATACCAAAAGGCACCTCGATGTTTGTGAATTAAGGTTCATTCTACTTAAGGAGTTTCATAACCTCCCCCACTTAAGTAATTGATGCTCTCGTCATTTTTTCCATCCTGAATTATTCACCAAGCTGATAGAATTACAGAGGTGGTCCCTACATATTCAAGTGGTGGTCTCCAATCGTATAACACTTTGCACCATCTAGGCTACAAGAGGTAGCTTCCAGAGCATAACACTTTATTTTGAATGAGACTTAGTTCTCATCGGCAATTTGATGTAATGTTCTGATACCATTTTACAGTCGAAACTCTCATCCATCGAGTTTGCTTTTGCCTAATGTACTCATAGTTTTGTCTTATTGGTGTAACTTTCTAGGAGGTCACCCATCCCAAGAGTGCTCCCATACGAGCATGCTTTTGGATTTTTTGATGAAATTTTAACCTTTCTATCAAAAGGTGTATTGATATTTAAGAGTTTAGCTTCATTCTACTTGAGGGGTTTCATAGTCTCTATTTGTTGGTCTAAGCCTACCTATGATAAGTATGATAGTACATTGATAGTATATTTAGCGTTGATAATGAGATTTGTAAAGAACTTAAAAAGCAACTCCAATTGGTTTACTTTTGGATAGAGTGGTCAAACCATGTTCAGTCTTTCTATAAAAGAAAACTTCATTACATACTAAGCCTCAATTCTCAAACGACCCTTGATGTCCCAAGGTTAATTAATCCCGCACTGCACACTAAAAAATAGATTTTTAAAAAAAGGAAAAATCGATTTGCTTATCCGATTGTTTTCGATGTATTGAATGCTTGCTTCAACAGGTAAGTCCAAATTCAAAATGCTGCCTAAGCTTTTATTTTAGTAGCCTGTTCTATATTTGCAAAGCTACAGAGATTTATTCTTCTGTATTTTTCAGCTTTATGCGTAGGAATGCCGGCAGAGAAAATGCTTCCTTTCGCCTCTCTTGTGGTATGCATCTTAATTATTTCCCTCTTTCAATCTTCCACACAATTCCTATAGATTTACATATTTAACGCCCAAGTTTGTTATTTACATTTGTACCACACAATTTTTATCTATTTACATGCATAACACTCAAACTTTTTAATGTCATATCAAAAATACAACTATCACCTATTTCAAAAATTAAATGCACATTTTCATTTATAGATTTATCATACCAAATTGCTATAAATATGAAAATTCCAAGTGTTGGATAAGTAAATAGAAAAGACATGCATGTGAAAGATCCCTTATATTTACAATACTTTGGTATTATATTATAAACCTATGCATGAAAAAAGTGTATTTCACTTTTAAAAATTTAATAATAGTGATTTTTTGATATAATATAAATAATCGGTGTGATGCCTGTTGAGTGTGAAAGTTTAGGTGTTAGATATGTAAATACATTATGTTACGTGTGTAAATGTCCCTTTCTGTTTGTTCAACTGCTACATGTATTTGAAATGCATCAACTGAGCTTTTTTTCTTTACATATTTTATCAGTTCTCCCTAATTTCCAACGTATAGATTACGAACGAATTCTTCATCGTTCTGCTGCTGTCTTTTTCAGGCTGCTGCTGGATGCAGGGCTTTGGGTGCCAGAAGTGGTCTGCCATGGCGCACAGATCCTCGCCTCGCTCCATTTTTGAGAGATTCTTCCGAGTCTCTTTCTTGAGAAAAAGGAGATACTTTTCTTGTGTTTTAATTTCAATTCTTTTTGGTCTCTTTGAATGTTTAATGTCTATGGAGTTAACGTAATTTTTAAGGTTATGAAATAATCATATGGTAATATATTTGCTTCATGCAGCTATGACGAGCATGGTAATTGTGAATGTAGATAAAAAAATTTATACTTCAATTTGCACTACGCCTTATTTATGTATGAAAATGTTTTTCTTTTTTTATTTTTTAGAAGTGCTAATAAATTTTTTAAAGACAACAACAAAGCCTTAATCTCACTACGTGGCGTTGGCTACATGAATCCTTTTTCTCCGTTGCGTCCTATTTAGTGTCATATTTTCATTTAGTTCTAGTAAATTAAGATCAAAATAATGTGGCATATGTAAATTTTTTAAAGAGACATGAAAAATTTAGATGATACAAATGTGAAATAATATTTTTAGGCATTTAAAAACAAAAATTAGGAGGCATATGTAAATTGCCCAAAGTTTAAATATATCATATCTTAAAATAAATTAATGTTCTCATGCATGCTTGGCATAAAACTAAAAAAATTGTTTTGTGCAACTTCTATACCAAATACTTAAATTTTGATATTTTTATATTTATACATAGTTCTGATATGGCTTAGTTTATGATATGTGATCATAATAAAAATAAAAGTTTAGCTTTTAAATATATGAAGATTCAAGAAAATGTGTTGTCAACGTTCTTTTAAATATATTTTAAATAATTTGTATAGCATTACTCATATGCTAAGCGATGTTACATTCTAAAAATTGGTAAGGTTAAGTTATTGTTGTGGTTTTTAATGGTGATTAGCAGACCACTGCTTCAGTAGTAGGCTAGCTACTCAGGACCCTTCTGTACAACAATTTCATTTGTTCACTTAATGATTAAATTCTGAGCTAATAAAACGCCAGCACAAACTCCGTCTTGAGGCTAGTAATTTAAATTGGCGCAAGCTTATTCTGATCTGTTAGATCTAGCTCATTAAATTTGATGCAAATTTATTCAAGTAAATCAAATTTTCCATCTGTTTCCCATCGTGGGATAAAATGTAGAAACGCATAGGTCCATAAATGAATGCTAGAGGTACACTGTTAAAAAGAAGCACTTTTCCTATCACAGCCGCACATCAACCCAAGCCTGGGACACTCTTCGTGCGCGTTCCCCGCACGCAATAATTTTTCATAAAAAAAACGATTACATACACCAGCACAAGAATTCTCGAGTATTACATCTCACCTCTAAAATTCATATTTATAAACACAGCACTCGAATCATAAATATTACTACAATGATACTATTATCACTTTTTAAAAATAAAATATATCTATACGTGCATGTAAATATAAAATTTTAGGCGTGAGATGTGTAAAAACATAAGGCGTGTGTTACGCGTGATATACCTAAAAAAAAAAAAATCAAAGTTCCCTGTTTACATCATTTCCTACCATAATATTTGAAGCAAATCATAAATCTCAACTCAAAAGAAATAGAACAGCTAAAAATCTAATCTTTAAAAAAATATGAGACCAAAAAAAATATTTCAAATAATGCAAATTTATAAAGCACCCTCTTTCCACATAATGACACCGAACCAACTAAAAATCACAGCTTCGAAAAATATGAGACCAAAAAAACATTCCAAATGATGCAAAATTTATAACTCAACCATATTTTCTTTCCTCAGAATGATATACACCGAAAAACCCACTTAAGGAGATAAAGTTCTATTATGGTATGGAAGCTATATTTAAAACCCCAAAAATGATGTAATACCATTCCAGTAGAAAAATGGTTACCTACTGTTTTAGCTTTTCAAATCTAGAAGCACTTGCAGATCTCTTCAAAATCACTTCCCATGAGTAAATAAAATATATTATTCCTATTTATAACCATATTTAGTTTATTATTAGCGTAATTTCCATCTAAAGTGTTGAGATCTCAAGCATAATTTTGAAGCAAATCAGAAAGGAACTTGAAAGGGAGCTAAACCAACTACAAACTACAGCTTCAACAATTATGTTAAAAGCCCAAATGACACTAAATAGTGCAATCTTTTGTCATAACAAATCATCTAATGGTAACCATTCAAATGACACCAAAATCATTTAAATTTATCCACTCACGGTGAGTAAAACCACGGCCACCTAACTATTGCCTCTCTTGACATAACTTCCTTAATAGTGGTGTCTCGAACTCGCATATGATGCCGGTATAATATTTTAAGCAAAGTCATATCCCCAAAAAAACCAAAGAGGCTAAAACTCCTCCCTCCAAAGAATCCAAAATGTGGCCTTGGATCCTATTTCGGCTCAATGCTTAATTTGTTCTGATAAAATCATGGCTTTGTTTTCACGGTTTATACAACCTTCCATTTGGCGAGCTATTTATGACAAATAACTCCACTAAGGAGAATAGCATTTCAATACCTTTACAGCGTGCCCATAACCTCCATTTAACGAAGAAAGGAATGACTCTCAGGTGCAACACAATGTGGGTTGGATGACTAGCCAAAAATGATACGGAAATCACTCCATACCAAAAACTAACCGATCAACTTAAGGGCAATTACATACATACCACCCAATTCCTATGCATTTACATGTTTTAACAACTGAACTTTGATCTTTACGACAACTCCACCCAAATCTATCATATTACAAAAAATAACATTATTTTAACCTATAAAAACTTAAATACACCTTTCTTGTGCATAAGGTGGCATATATGTAAAAATTGTAAGTGTAGGATATGTAATTATATAGGAATTGAGTGATATGTATGTAAATCTTCCATCAACTTACAGCGGTAGTCAGTATCCCATGACCATTACATTTCAGAGCCTACTCCAGGGGAAGACTACCTGTGTTAAATCTATGTAAGGTGATGAATAAAACAAGTTAAAACAAAATGTCCCCAAGTTAAAGGCACGTGCGTTTAACATGTCCAATGGTTGACCATCTTTTCATTTCTTTTTCCTGAAAATCAAGAATTAAGATTTTTAAATTTTATTCCATGCTGATTATAGGATGAAATCCATTCTGATCAATGATTACATTAAAATGACTCCAAGTATATGAAGATTTTGATATAGATCTCAAGACCATCAAGATTACTTTAATCAAATAAAAAAACGGGATTCAACTCAGCGGAGTGCTTGGTATTTAAAATAAAAAGATATTTTCCATCCATGAACCTGATAGATTCTACAGATCGTTCAGGAGAAATACGAGAAACTTCGAGAATAAAAAAACAAAAGGTGACAAATAAATAAAGCTTTAGCAGCCATGCAGGTTTCACATAGCTAAATAAAGCTTTTTCCTTGTTTTGAACAGCATAATAAGCAGCCAGGTGCCACGTTATGATTTTTTTTTTTTTTTCGTTTCTTTCACTAAGAGTATGGGTCAGAAAACTGAACAAAATTAACAAGCCGGCAAAGAAGAAAAAATTTGACATAATACAACAATAATGTACATATGAACCGGTGGAAAATGCTGGAAAAATCTAGATGTTGAAGATTTGATATACCCCACAAAGATGCTAACATCATTTGAAAAGCTCCCATATCGCATGTTCTTTATGCAACTTGGGACTCTCCTTAGGTCAGCATTCCATCTATTTTAACTGTGACCTGGTATTCGATACGACAAAAAATTTTATGATAATAAAAAATTAAAACAATCTGCATGAATAATATATTCTACTTGGTTCTAGTTCATTTCTTGTAAGAACATGTTAATAAACATATTTTTTAGTCAGTCGTCTAGTTGGAAGCCAGCGGAAATCAATATAGCTTTTAAACTCCACTGATTCCTCAAATATATGAACTTTATTTTTCACAAAAGGAATGACTAAAAATACATAATAAGAACTTCAACAAAACATTTTGAAATCAACTTACAACGGAAAACTTAATTTGAAAATACATCCAACCAAACCAATCAGATTGGTTTTAAAACGTTCACATTTCAAAAACAAGACTTGCGATTCCTTGTAGACCGGGTACATCAATATTCCTTTATTACATATTAAAGTAAAGCAATTAAAAAACAAAATTTCATTCAAATTTCTTATTCCTAAAATACTCTCAAAATTAATGGTTGGTGTTAAAATTGAACCATGAAAGTCAATCTAAGAACTAATTTGGATCAATTTTTAATGAACTGGGACTAAAATGGATCACTTTAAAACTTCAAGATTAATTTTGGTCACTTATTGATAGTCAGAGGACTATTTTGGCCTTTTACTCTACATCAATATTGTCGGAATTCATAAGCGACTAGCATTGCATTTCTGCAATGACCATTAGTGGTAGCAAGAATCTAAGGAAATGATGTTAGGAACATGGTCGATCAGCAAAAGTAATCCATTTGCTTGAAACAATTACCCCGCTTAAAAAGGTGAGGTGGGAATGTCCGGTCAGTAAGGGCAGAGAAACCCCAAACCACATTGGCGGCTGTTTCCAACCTCCATAACATGGGTGGAATCTTGAAGAATAACAAAGATAAATTTTTATGGGTTTTTTTTTCCTAGCATAAGTTCATGTAATCTTTGCCATCTTCATATCTAATAGTTGGCAGTTTGGTTAAGAGATTTTTATGCCAACAGTTTATAGATTAAACAAAAATGTTGGTTATCACATCTATTAGCAAAGCCCTGGGTTAACATCCTGCAGAAAAGGAATAAGAAAATTTAAGCCTAAAAAATCACCATGAAAGACTTAAAATGGGAAATCCAAAGGTTACAATAATGTCTCGAAGCATGTTAATGGCTCCTAAAACACATTGAACTAATTCTGATGACAATCAAGAAAAATGTGAAATGGAAAATCCATTCCATCAAGCACTCCAAGAATCATTTAAAGAAGAACAACCTTTATCAAAGGTTTCGAAGAAGGAAAACAAGAAGGGCAACATCATGTTTACAGCAAGAAAGGCATTCTACATTTTGAGGGTAGGTTGGAACCAGACGAGTTTATTGATTAGCCGCAAAAAGTGAAATGTCATTGATTTTAAGTACAATGATGAGTTGAGTTAGAGACATTAGGTTTTAAAAAAAAAGTATGACAATTTGGTGGGAAAAGCTTAAGCAAACCAAGCTGACCAAGGCAAACGCAAAAATGTTATGTGGGGTAAAACAAAGAAAAGGTTGCCATATACTTGGACTTCCCATTTTGGACAAGACACTTTTATTGAACTANATTATAGGATGAAATCCATTCTGATCAATGATTACATTAAAATGACTCCAAGTATATGAAGATTTTGATATAAATCTCAAGACCATCAAGAATAAAAAAAAGGGATTCAACTCAGGGGAGTGCTTGGTATTTAAAATAAAAAGATATTTTCCCTCCATGAACCTGATAGATTCTACAGATCGTTCAGGAGAAATACGAGAAACTTCGAGAATAAAAAAACAAAAGGTGACAAATAAATAATNGAATCTAAGGAAATGATGTTAGGAACATGGTCGATCAGCAAAAGTAATCCATTTGCTTGAAACAATTACCCCACTTAAAAAGGTGAGGTGGGAATGTCCGGTCAGTAAGGGCAGAGAAACCCCAAATCACATTGGCGGCTGTTTCCTACCTCCATAACATGGGTGGAAACTTGAAGAATAACAAAGATAAATTTTTATGGGTTTTTTTTTTCCTTGCATAAGTTCATGTAATCTTTGCCATCTTCATATCTAATAGTTGGCAGTTTGGTTAAGAGNTTTCCTTGCATAAGTTCATGTAATCTTTGCCATCTTCATATCTAATAGTTGGCAGTTTGGTTAAGAGTTTTTATGCCAACAGTTTATAGATTAAACAAAAATGTTGGTTATCACATCTATCAATGTCTTTAAGTAGTAGCAAAGCCCTAGGTTAACATCCTGCAGAAAAGGAATAAGAAAGGTTAAGCCTAAAAAATCACCATGAAAGACTTAAAATGGGAAATCCAACGGTTACAATAATGTCTCGAAGCATGTTAATGGCTCCTAAAACACATTGAACTAATTCTGATGACAATCAAGAAAAATGTGAAATGGAAAATCCATTCCATCAAGCAC
>JXCR01010743.1:76508-93802 GCA_002079205.1 Phalaenopsis hybrid cultivar | reverse complement strand
ATTTCAATATGAATGAAAATGTGCACTTCACTCCCTCTATAATAAAATAATCAGCAATTAGATGGAGCTGCCTTGCATAACTTGGCCAATAAGGGTAGGAAAAGAGTCTGAAAATCAGAACCTAGAAATCATTTTGCACCTAAGAAAAGAAACAATCGTCCATCAAGTCTTAACCAGTGACCAAAAGCCCCACAACAACATCTATCACTGAATCTATGAAGCCTTTTACTTGTTCGAACTCTTTTGGTTAGAATCGAGGAAGTAATAGTGTACTACATAGCGCTAGGACAATCCATCCCTACACATGACTTCAGCAACACAAAAGCTACAGCCAATCCCTTGCTGTGATGAATGGCTGAACTCAATATTTTTGCGGAAAGTAGTTGCCCAAATATAATTATGATGAAGGTTTGAAACGGAAAGCATGCAAAAAATTGTCTCGAACAGATGCTTGAGCATTCGGCAAGATGAAGAGATCAGGCTTAATGCCTGACTTGTGCAGCATTTGAAACATTTTCAATGCTACCATTCTATTTTTCTAACTAGGGGAACTGTCCTTTGCAATGTTTATTAATTGTGCGTTGACACGTCATTTCATGTGATCAAGCTAACTATCTTAATTCCATCAAAAAACCTCATCATTCATTGGGTCTCCCTGAGGTAAGGTAAAACTCCATGATTAAAGTTTTGGTTGTTAGAAATGTAAATATGAATTTTTAGATGTGGATATGTGAAATTGATATGATTGGGGTGGTCTGCATGTAAATCTCCCAATTTTTTTAGTCTGAATATTCTTAGTCTCTTTTTCTCTGGATGAGTTTTTGTAATCTTTAGATTAACTCTAATCAATCAAGAGTTTCATTAGTTTGTAATTTTTGGATTTAACCTGAAATATAGATCTAATTATTATTTTAGTAAAATTTAGTTTGACTCAAATAACTAATAATTTATCTTATTTTCATTCAGATTTCAAATAGGTGAGCTCAAATCAAATTAATTAAGCTCAATTTATAAACCATTTTCATATTCTAGAATATAAACAACAACGTTATCTTAAATTTAAAGACAAGGAGCCCATTTGGGACAGCTTACAAGTGAGGGGGCATTTTTGTAAATGTCACGATACCATTGGATCGCGTGTTTTGTCTGCTCATCCGAAAACGTGGTTCCATTTTTACACTAAACACAGGCAGTGGGTCAAACCCCGCAGCCTGCGGGCTGAGTTTCAGGATAAGTTTTTTATCCTGAAACGCACAAGCTGCTCCAAATGAACCCAAGTTTCATACACTCAAACTAATTTTTTTAGAATTATCAAATCTGCTTCTATATAGATTTCAACAGCATCATTTCATAAATAAGATCAAAATCCTGAAAACATACATGACTATAAAGAAACTCCTAGATGATTTATAATTCAATAAATAGGTTATTAATGTTATTTAAACTTTAGAGAACATATGATAATTTGAAACGAATAGATTTCTTTTAAAAATAAAAATAATAAATGCATCTAAATAAAGATATTTCATAAACAAAAAATAATTCCAAATTCGCTGAAATACCTGAACATGGTATCAATTCATCATCAGAAACCAATACTATAAGAAAGATATACTCGACATTTTTTAAACGAACAACAATACAGAATAGCAATTAAAATCATGCACCATCATACAGNCAAGAGGGAGAAAGTTCTCGTAGATGCCGGATATATGGACGCGCAGCAGCAACCTTAGTTGCTGATCCCATTTTCCTTGGTAATGTCAAAGTTTTTAAAAAAAATTTCTCCTTTTCAAGTCTACCTTCCCTTCATTCATTTAGCTGGAGTAAGCTCTAGCTATTCTTGAATTACGCTAAACTTTCATTGTAAGCTTAATGCCGTTGTTGGTCAAATTGTTCTTGTTGAGTAGCAATGTTCTGTTGAATTGAATATTTGATATATCTGGCTTTTGTTCTTAAGCTTTGATAAGCAACTTTTTTTTGGCTTTTTTATGTTTTTTAACGTGTCTGTACTTTTACTTGTATTGTGGTTATATTGGGACTACGGAATTCTTCAGAACAACGATTTACGTTGTATGTTATATTTGGCTGTCTTATAGTATCAGACTAGATAACACTGTGATAAATGAGCATAAATTTGTCTCTATTAAGATAATATTTTCGAGATTTGGGTAGATGATGCTTATCAGTGTTTTAGGTCTTCCAAGTAAATTGTTTTTGGTTAATGCAATGAAATGGTCATATTTCTGCTGCTTTTTTCTTTTCTATTTTTGTTTTAAATTTGGTTTCTTGTCTCATGTTTCTTGCATTGTTTTTATAGCATAATACAGGTGTTTGGAAGCTAGCCCAGTTTTAAAATATAGAATTATTTGTTTATTTTGTTTGTGAATTTTATTCTTCCGATTATGAACTTGTTTGGCTTAGTGCTAGTATTGATTAAACTTGGTATTTTGGAGAAAAAAAAAATGTCAGGAGCTCTTGGGACAAATGTGATTGGGAATGACTTCATTTTGCAACAAGTAACTTTAAGCATGTGTTTCCAAAAACCATAAAAGATGTTTAAGAGTTGTGTAATTTTGTGTCTATATATTTTGTATGAATGATTTCAAATTATTTCATTGGCTCCAAAATTAGACCTAGGAAGACTTGGGCTTATTGTATTAAAAGTGATCTTAATTTACTAGAACTAAATGAAAATATGACACTAAATAGGACGCAATGGAGAAAAAGGATTCATGTAGCCGACCCCACGTAGTGGGATTAAGGCTTTGTTGTTGTTGTTGTTGTTGTTGGCTTCAAAATTGTTGTACATACCTTCATTATTTCTGGACTGGAAAAAAAAATAATCAATCACAAAGTTTACACAATTAACGCCACATGCCATAGTTAATACCTCCTCACCCTTATATTAGGGGCACCCGATACCATTTTTGTCTTGATACTTCTTTTGAGCATTATTTTCTAATGTTTTTTTTTTTAATCATCGTTAAGACCTTTGGCTGCTCTGATGTTTGACGAGTACTGAAAGTATTGTTTATCATCCAACTTGTGGTTTTTTCTGCTTAATGAGCAATTTAGTTGTCCAATGGCCTTTTATTTTTATATTAATTCTGGATTAGGCGAGGGTTAAGGGTTCATTCTATCAAACATCACGTTTTTTTTTTGCCTGATTGGTTAATATTTTTGTCCTACTAAAGTGCGCTATCTTCTTTATTACAAGACACCCTCTCTCCAGGGATTAGAATTATCCCTGTTATGAATTCTCGGGATTGACTTAATTCCTACTGTAAGATTGAAGATAGATTATTTTTTATTCATATTAAGCAAAGTTTGATCTGAGTTTTAATTCAATCAATTGATATTACCTTAATCATTTGGATTGCTAATCTTGACTGGTTAGATATATCTCAAACCCAATCAATATTAACTGTTTAAGGAAGCTTTATAACTTGTTTTGTTTTTTTTTTTTAATTGTCATCTATATTGTTTGCTCAGTTTGGCTTGAATGCGAAGCCTTTAGAATTGACCCCAGGCAAACATTTCTCAAGAATTTGTTTTATGAATGTGCAGGAGGATGCAAACCTTTTTTTATTATTTTTCTACCCAAGCCTTGTGAAACTTTTTTCTGTCTTATTACTGTCCAAAGTGCAAGCTTAGCATTATTTCAGGAAGTAATTTATTGGTTTGAATGCATGAACCGGCACCTCTATATATACATGCAATAAAAATCTTAAGTTTTTGAAATCTGGCAAATTAATGTACTTTTTCACTGTATATGTCTAGAAAATTACTTTAAAAAGGCTCACTGCGCCGCCCTTAATTACCACCAGATATTGATAATTAGCAATACATATGTTACTATGTTATTCATTCACACTAATCATTCGTAGACTCTCTCACAATGAGGTTAAAGGACAAATAGGTTTATCAGATCTTTTGGATCTAAACTTTAGTAGAATTCTCAATATAAAAGCAAGTCCATCCTGTATGGAACTTCCAACTTATTAGCAATTATATGGGCTATTTGTAGACCGATTACCCATTTTTTGGCTATTTTATTCTCTCTCTCACACATTACAACTGATCATGATAATTGGTAACATTAGATTATAAAGCTCTTAATAATGCATTGGGATATGCTTATTAAATCGCTTAGAAAGCATTGGCCTCCAACAATACCTGCTAGTAGTGCCCTCATGAGTTCTGAATGGTGGATTTCTAGCATTCATCTGCATATATCTTTGGACTTTTTGTATTTATTGTAGATCATAAACATAATTTTAGACTATTATTATTTTATTTGCACTCATTTTATTCTTGAATTATTACATTTGAGGAGAATGAGGTTTGTAGAGCTTAAAATCAATTTTGATTTTTCCTACAACCAACCAAATGATGATCCATGAATTTCACAACTTTCCATGTTTTCTAATTCGAAGAGAGCCAAATGTGCCCTACTAGAAATTGTCAGGATGCTTAAGGGTAATTACCCTTAAGGAGGTGCTGCCTTGATTTAGGCTGTTACTAGCATTTGTATCATAAAGCCAATCACATAATTGCAAATTGGATTGGATTGATTATTTGATGAATACTTCAATACATGGATTTACATTTTTTTCAATATGCAGAACTTTGATTTATTTTCTTTCTAGCCAGATAAGGTATCTCTGTTAGCTCAAACATTAGAGACAGATCCTCGTCTTGTATTAGAGCAAATTGTCCCTTTCGCCCTCTTGATTGAACTTTAAAGAAATCTATTATTTAGAGTGACTTATTATGCGTTTTAATCTAATTAAATTAATTTTCGTAACAATCTATCTTTAAATTTTGATATTTTATTCACACGCACATACATCTGTAAAAATTCTGGTTTACTGGCTTTGATACCACACAATTCTTATCTGTGTACATATCTAACATCTAAATTTTCATGTTTACATACAAAACATTCAAATCATTAACATTACATGAAAAATACCCACCATTACTAACATTTTAAAGGAGAAATACACATTTTAATGCATAAATTTTAGCACCAAAGTGTTATAAATGTAAATAACTTAAGAATTGTATGATATATATGTAAATTTTCATTTCTTTTCCTATTTTTTTAAGGTGGTTTGTACTATATGGAATGAAATATACATTCATTTGAACTATAAGTGCTATTTTATTGAAATAATGAAAAAAACTATGTTGAGATGAAAAATAGATGTAATACATATGACAAAAAAATTTGCAACGGGTGTTACTTCATTGTGTTGTAGCCTTGTAAAGTTATGAAGAGGATTTATATCATTTGTATAATGTACTAGTGGAAAAACCGCACTATCTAAAGGGATAATACCATTTTAATTTAATGTTATATAAAATGTTTAATAATGTTATTATTGAATATGATTTTTTTTTCTATTTTTAAGCAATAAATCAAGGAATAATCACCTTAAAAATCTTTGGAAAAAAAAACTCCCACGGAGGAAGTAGGAAGTAGAACATGTTGCACATGCATTTTATCATTGCCTCATGGGCTAAGTTTTGCATGTTACAACCATTCAAATCCGAAAATTGATAATTTGAATTGCAAGACATCAAAATCAGAGGTAGATGTTGAGAAACTAGTAAAAGTGAAAATCTGCCTGTATGAGACAAAGAATCAAACATCTGAACTCGGTAACCCTCCCAGACTCCTCTCTCGGAAAGGGGAAAGGTGCAGGCAGTCTTCTTCCTCTTGTGAATATTTTGCAAAACAGTGAAAAGTTAGAATGTTATTAATAATGATAATAACAGAGTATCAAAATTGGGGAAACCTCCTTAGGATTAAACAAAGCGAGAGCTTCGTTAGGTTTTTGATGCCCTTATGTCAATTTGTAAGGCAAAAAAATGCAAAAGCCTAAGCCAACAAAAATCTACCAAGTCCTGCAAACTGAATTAGACTTTGCACACAAGTAAAAGCAAACAAACTAAACTGAACTTTATACAAAAAGTACTAGACCACAAATTAAACTAGGCTTTTGCATTAAAGTAAGTCCACACAGTAAATTGAACAAGAATGAAGCTAGTAAGTTCAGTTCAAAATAAGTGATATCAAGGTCCAACTTATTCTAATCTAGGTATACATCTTTGAAGTGAATCAAACTCCTACTCAAAGTTTAAGCTTAACTAAGGCCTCCTTATCTGGAGCAACCTGTGGATATGTCACAAAACCACATGCTTTAATCGCTTTAAAATAACAGTCAGATCATTGAGGACAGCCAGCAACTGAACTTATTGTTCATTACGGTGCAAGACTTTGTAGCAATGGTGTACTCTAAGCATAAATCCACCTTATTCTGCTCTGGATATTTTCAATAAGATAACTCATTGCTGCCAATTAGCTTTCATAGAAAGTTATAACATGAAGACCTCTGGGTTTTAACGAATGTGGATCACAAGATTGACCCAGGAGTTAGATCATCGGATCATGATTAGGTTATCCCATGGATGCATAACTCATTAAATTTTCCATTGAGTTACTTCATCATGTCATCTTTGAAAAGGATTCAAAGTCCACACAAAAAGGATGGAATTACAAATTTCAATAGGAGCAGAGCGATATCCACATGGTGGTTGATTAATTTATCCATCAGATAGCATGGTGAAAACTTCTATGAACCAATAGAAACATCATGTAAGCTATAAATAATGTCAGATTAAACGTGCAGTCTTGCCCTTTTTGAAGCTCCAACTAATACAAAATTTGGGAAGCTGTTAAAAATGCTATCATATAAACCTTACATAGTTCTACAAGATTCAGCTTTGGGTATAAATTTGGTTTCTAATGCTATTGTGTACTACAAAAGCAAAACTATTGAAGTCTATTAACATGAAACATATTCAGAAGTTTGGAATGTGTGGTACTTCGTTGTGGTATTGTTGGCTGCCAATTTGAGACAAGGCGGATTGTCTCATGATAGCTGGATTTATGAAATTGTCTGGCTGCAATAAGTGCGTCGACGATAAAATTTGAAAATACGAATAATACACTCTTTGATGTTTGTATGTAACATCCAAAGTTTGATATTTACACTGTAATACCTTGGTGTCATAAATTTACGCATGCAAAAGTGTATTTCACTCTTAAAAAGATAATATTGGCTATATTTTTTATGAGATGTTAAAGATTCGAGTGGTAGGCATCTAAATATGAATGTTTAGGCGTTGGATAAATTAATGCATGAAAATTGTGTGGTATGTATGTAAATGCCCCTTTTCTTTTTTATATTCTGCGCGAGCGCAAGTGAACAGATTGTATGCTTTACCTGATTGGCAAAGTCTATTTTTGATTTGCATTTAAAATGCCATGTCTTTTTAGTTGTCTTGGTTCTATGTCTACTCTTTAAAAGTTGATCAAATTGGGATTTCGATTTGTAATAAAAAAATGACAAAAATCAGCAACTTATACACAAAGCTTCTATGAAAGCAATCCACTAATTTCAATATGAATGAAAATGTGCAGTTCACTCCCTCTATAATAAAATAATCAGCAATTAGATGGTGCTGCCTTGCATAACTTGGCCAATAAGGGTAGGAAAAGAGTCTGAAAATCAAAACCCACAAAATCATTTTGCACCTAAGAAAAGAAACAATGTTCCATCAAGTCTCAACCAGTGACCAAAAGCCCCACAACAACATCTATGACTGAATCTGTGAAGCCTTTTACTTATTCGAACTCTTTTGGTTAGAATCGAGCAAGTAATAGTGTACTACATAGCACTAGGACTNCGAGGAAGTAATAGTGTACTACATAGCACTAGGACAATCCATCCCTACACATGACTTCAGCAACACAAAAGCTACAGCCAATCCCTTGCTGTGATGAATGGCTGAACTCAATATTTTTGCGGAAAGTAGTTGCCCAAATATAATTATGATGAAGGTTTGAGACGTAAAGCATGCATAGAATTGTCTCGAACAGATGCTTTGAGCATTCGGCAAGATGAAGAGATCCGGCTTAATGCCTGACTTGTGCAGCATTTGAAACATTTTCAACGCTACCATTCTATTTTTCTAACTAGGGGAACTGTCCTTTGCAATGTTTATTAATTGTGCGTTGACACGTCATTTCATGTGATCAAGCTAACTATCTTAATTCCATAAAAAAACCTCAATCATTCATTGGGTCTCCCTGAGGTAAGGTAAATCTCCATGATTAAAGTTTTGGGTGTTAGAAATGTAAATATGAATTTTTAGATGTTGGATATGTGAAATTGATGTGATTGGGGTGGTATGTATGTAAATCTCCCATTTTTTTTAGTCTGAATATTCTTTAGTCTCTTTTTGTCTGGATGAGTTTTTGTAATCTTTAGATTAACTCTAATCAATTAAGGGTTTCATTAGTTTGTAATTTTTGGATTTAACCTGAAATATAGATCTAATTATTATTTGAGTAAAATTTAGCTTGATTCAAATAACTAAAAATTTATCCAAAATTTATCTTATTTTCATTCAGATTTCAAATAGGTGAGCTCAAATCAAATTAATTAAGCTCAATTTATAAACCATTTTTATATTCTAGAATATAAACAACAACGTTATCTTAAATTTAAAGACTAAGGGCCTAAGGGCCCGTTCGCTGCAACTTATAAGTGCGAAGCGTTTTTTAAAATACCGCGGTACCATTTGGATCGCGTGTTTTGCCCGCTCATTCGAAAACGCGGTTTCATTTTTACACTAAATGCAGGCCGCGGGTGAAACCCGACGGTCAACACACGGGTTACATTTCAGGATAAATTGTTTATCCTGAAACACACAAGTTGCCCCAAACACACCTAAATTTCATACACTCAAAACTACTTTTTTTTGAATTATCAAATCTTCTTTTATATTAGATTTCAACAGCATAATTTCATATATAAGATCAAAATCATAAGATCGAAACTGAAAATATACATGACTAAAAAGACCCTCCTAGATGATTTATAATTTAATAAATAGGTTATTAATGTTATTTAAACTTTAGAGAGCATATGATAATTTTAAACGAATGGATTTCTTTTAAAAATAAAAATAATAAATACATCTAAATAGAGACATTTCATAACAAAAAATAATTCCAAATTCGCTGAAATACCTGAACATGGTATCAATTCATCATCAGAAACCAACACTATAATAAAGATTTACTCGTCATTTTTTAAACGAACAACAATACAGAATAGAAATTAAAATCATGCACCATCATCATACATAAAGGAAGGAAAATTTGTAGCAAATGAAAAGAACAATGAATAAAGTTCAAAAACATCAACTTTAACGAACAACAAATAAATACAGAACAAATCTTTCTTGCTACCTGTAGCTCAAGCTAACCTCATCGTTTGCCTGAAAGCAACAAAATCTGCATTAATTCAAGAAAGTGGGGCATTTAGACATACCACCCAATTCCTATGTATTTACATATCTAACACCCAAGCTTTACTTCTTACATTTATACCACCAAATCCTTCATATCACATCAAAAATAAACTATTTTTTACGTATGTAAAAGTTGAAGTTTAGGTGTTATATATGTAAATACATGGAAGTTAAGTGGTATGTACGTAAATCTTCCTAAATTTTTAGATCATGAGGGAAATATCAAAGTATAAGGATGGAGACATACATATTTTGCAAGCTCACTGGCTTTGGCATCATCAAAGCCTAGGGAAGCAAGTATTTTGTGGCCTGCTGAATCCTTCTCTGACCATACACCGAGAAGCATATGGGTTGTGGTAATCTCGCCACCCTCACCTGCATATTGATTCCAGGAAGTTGGAACAAGTGTTACTAACTGAAGTGAAACAGAGAAAGCCCCAATATCAATAAGAATTGAGCTAATATGTTTGGGAAAGTTTACATACATACCACACAATTCCTATGTATTTATATATCAAACACNAACAGAGAGAGCCCCAACATCAATAAGAATTGAGCTAATATGTTTGGGAAAGTTTACATACATACCACACAAGTCCTATGTATTTATATATCTAACATCTAATATTTGGTATTTACATATATGACATTTTGGTGCATAAATTTATGCATGAACAACTTTTTTTCACTTTTAAAAAATTATTAGTAGTAATTTTTAATGAAATATCAAGGATTTGAGTGTTCTGCATGTAAATATGGAAGTTTAGGATAAAATATTGAAGATTTGAGTGTTATATATGTAAATATGGAAGTTTAGGTGTTAGACCTGTAAATACATAAGAATTTTGTTGCATGTATGTAAATGCCCCAATTTAGGATAATGGGTTAAAGTATAGAAAAGCATCAATCATTATTTGTGTTCTGATTTGTATTTAGTGTGAATATCTACATTCTCACACAAACACAAACACAAACACAAACACAGACATGTATGAGAAGTAAAGGGCCTAAATGGTGCCCTGACAACTTATATGGAGTCATTTTATCCCAAAGCCTATAGAAATGTCAGATTAGTCCTCAGACTGGGGGTTTGGTTATTTAGCCTGCTTTAAAAGAGTGGGTGCTAAGTCTGGCACTTTAATAAACTTTGAGACTAAAATGTCTCGTAACAAAATGTCAAGGGACCATTTTGACACTTTTCTCGAGATATAAGGCACAAGATCAATTATACATAAGCAAAACGTTAGTTACAAATACAAAATGCACGAGGTCATATGAATCCTTGTGCTTCCCACAAATTCACCTAAAACGTGGTGGTTATTTATAATTATTTTAAGCTTTCCATCAAAATGGTCAATTGGTTAACATTTCCCAAATAATCTCCTTGATTTTTTCAGTAACAATATAAGAGAAACTAAGCATGCAGACAGCAGTGATATTTGTAAATATAAAACACAAAAAATGAACAGTGTGAACATATACAGTTTACAGCATCATTGAAAACATATGGAAACCTTGAGAAGTTACGGAAAAACCCTTCACCATACCTGATTTTATCTTCTCATCAACGGCCCAATCAAGCGCCCTCTGAGCAGGTTCAGTCAAGGGTGGGTGCTCTGGACTGAAAAAATACATGTCTGACTTCCCGAGTAATTTGACAGTTTCTTCACGTACTTTGAATAATGTAATACCATTTTCACGTAGAAACCTTGCAGCTCTGCTTGTCCCTAAAAGAGCAACAACCTTAATTTCACAACTAATATGTGGGGTCTAATGCAAATTAGCAGATCACTCATGCTTTCATGCATTGTGTATGTTTTGATAAATAATCAACAAAATGGATAGTACTCATTTCAGGCCTAACAATCATTTGCTTTATTTAAAATATTTGATTCATAAAACTCAAGTCTTCATTCATTCCTATTGAAGGATAGATGAGATTTTGGGAAAGAAGCGTACTAATTTAACGCATAAAAATACCAATTTTCTTAAAATGTTAATTATTCTTAACATTCACTTTATGTTGCCAAGCTCTTGCTAATAGATTTACAACAAATGCAAATAAAAACCCTAAAGTTTTAACCTACCATAAAACAAACTATCATTATCAGCCTTACCTGAGGACCTCAACTAATTGGGACGGATATATGAATTACTCTTCATTCCATCCTATTAGGTGCTTTATAAGGTTTTAATTTCATTTAAAATGCACTTTTGCACAGCTCCAACCCGCGAGTATCTCTGGTCAAGCATTTTCTTTCCTAATCCATCCACAATAATTCAATTTTCAATAATCATTGATGCATTCTCTTCTCTCCTTTATATATATATTCAAATAACTTAACTCTATTTTTAACTTATCATATGATTAATGAAAGCGCAGCTCCATTATCCCTCTAATATAATGTAGTTCTAACCTTTTTTATTTTGACATGCATCTATATTACTATTCTCAATTATGTCACACGCAACTAGCCATCAATACCATGTTGTCCAACACTCAAGATTTATAAAGATAGTTTATTTGCAATTTCATTAATTATACTTAAAGAGTTTATGTACTTTCAACAGATTCTATGTCTTAACCATCAAACTAGATTAGGTACATGAGGTTTTTAGTTTAGCCCAACATCGAATAATTTAAAAATACATAGGTGTAGAAATATCAAGTGGTTATCCCCCACTCGTAAGCTTAAGCTTATGAATATAAAAAGGGTTTGACCACTCCTCAACTTTGACACCCCCAATGGTTCTCTCATTAGCAAGTATTATGAATCTTAGTAATTCAACTGGGATCGCGTGGTCCATGTGTTTTGTAACTCTCTTGAGTCTATGGTGGATTATACAATGCCCGAGCAAATTTTAAGAGTGGGTGACTCTTTTGAAATATGCATGTTGATGAGTGGACTCGCATTTATAGAAAGATGCTTCTATTTAAAAGGGAGTGATAATCGATCTGAAAAAACTATCACATGAGAGAGAGGTTATTGAGACTTTAAGTTTAGTCCCACATTGAAAAATAAAAATAAATGTTGGAGTAAAAATAACGAGTTGTTGATCTTCACGCATAATCTTTAAACAATTGGATTGAAAATGAATTTAACAAATGATGCATATAACCCAATTTCAATCCCCTTTAATTCATTCCATAACAAAATCATAAGTACAAGTTACAACCTCTTCAATCCTAAATTTTTTTTACCTAAAATCACACATATTTAAAAGGGAGTGATACTCGATTTTTTTAAAGGGAGTGATAGTTGATCTATTTAAAAGAAAACTTCTATTTAAAAGGGAATAATAATCGATGGGAAAACTCTTACTTGAGGGAGAGATTGTCAAGTGCTTGAGTTTAGGCCCACGTCAACTGAAAAAGTCTTNAATTTTTTTACCTAAAATCACACATATTTAAAAGGGAGTGATACTCGATTTTTTTAAAGGGAGTGATAGTTGGTCTATTTAAAAGAAAACTTCTATTTAAAAGGGAATAATGATCGATCTGAAAACTCTTACTTGAGGGAGAGATTGTCAAGTGTTTGAGTTTAGGCCCATGTCAACTGAAAAAGTTTCACTTGAGGAGTCTCACTTGCGGGAGAGATCATTAAGTTTTTGAATATAGTCCCACAAAAAAAACTATTAAAAAAAATATCGGTATAGAAATATTAGATGGTTAATCCTCATGNAAAGTCTCACTTGAGGAGTCTCACTTGCGGGAGAGATCATTAAGTTTTTGAATATAGTCCCACAAAAAAAAACTATTAAAAAAAATATCGGTATAGAAATATTAGATGGTTAAACCTCATTTATAAGCTTGGATTAAAAATGAATTTGGCAAATAGTATATCTAGACAAATTTCAATCTCCTTTGACCCAATCCCTAACAAAATCATAACTATAAGCTAAGACATCTCCTGCATTAAAAAAATTTAAGTTAAATCACAAATATATAAATATATCACAATTTTTATTTTCTTCAATTTATATAATACTAATTATTAACTATTGAATTTACATCACTTGACCTTTAAACANAGTATATCTAGACAAATTTCAATCTCCTTTGACCCAATCCCTAACAAAATCATAACTATAAGCTAAGACATCATTAAAAAATTTTAAGTTAAATCACAAATATATAAATATATCACAATTTTTATTTACTTCAATTTATATAATACTAATTATTAACTATTGAATTTACATCACTTGACCTTTAAACTACTAATTCCAAGTTCCTTATTCTTCATAATCTCCAATATTTCAAGTTTTCTCTTATTTCAACAATCAAAAGTAAGCCATTAACAAATAATAGAAGGCAAACTATCTTAGTTAGAAAATTTCTGCAATCATCTCAATAAAAGTTCCCTAATCACATCAAAACTATTCCTAAACCTAATCACCACGCCATCATATATATGCCTTTAAAAACTTCAATGTGCCTTTGATGTCCATCTTTTATCTCTTAATGAACATGAAATCCATTTTTATGACACTTAATCATGTCTTTTCAAGTTCAAATAACAGCCATATAATTTCTTTTTTGCTTCTCTTCACTAGTTCATTAATAGCCTTAGCAATAAAATAACCATCATATTAAATCCCCTAACATAAAATTAATTAATTATCAGTTACAAAGTGATTTCTCTAAACAATGTTCCATTACACTATTTTAAAACAAATTTTGTACGCATAAATTTGATTCCTTATAACTACAATAAACCAAAATTCCATATAATTAGAATAATCCGAAATTATTAATGTGTTTAAAAAAATGGTGTCAAAATAATTAATGTAAAAGAATGGTGATTTAGGGTTTACGACTTGGATGTATAGCTTTTAGAGTTTAAAAATTTCTTTGAAAGCATCTCAATAATAAATAAAAAAACTTTAAAAAATTAATGTTGATTAAGCTCTCTAGACACTACAGAACTATTTCTAAATCTAATCACCACTACATTATCTATGCTTCAAATAACTTCAATGTAAATTTTCTATCCATCTTTTACCTCTTAAAGAACATGAAATTCATTTTTATGGAACTTGATCGTGTCTTTTTCAAGTTCAAATAAACCCCATATATTTTCTTTACTAGTTCCTTGATTATCACATACAAAAGTGATTTCTCTAAACTAAGTTCACTCTTTTAAATTCAATTTTGTAACATGAATTGATTCCCTATAATTACAATAATCCAAAATAATTAATGAGTCCGATGACCCAATTCAAGCTTGGTTTCAAATCAATGACACATCCTCTATGAATGCTTCTTCATAATTTTTCCATCTTCAAAGGGAAGAACAATGNCTAGTTCCTTGATTATCACATACAAAAGTGATTTCTCTAAACTAAGTTCACTCTTTTAAATTCAATTTTGTACCATGAATTGATTCCCTATAATTACAATAATCCAAAATAATTAATGAGTCCGAAGACCCAATTTCAAGCTTGGTTTCAAATCAATGACATATCCTCTATGAATGCTTCTTCATAATTTTTCCATCTTCAAAGGGAAGAACAATTCCCATAGTGCGCTTAATGATAAGAAAATATTTTGGCTAACTAAAAAATGAGTGAAGGTAGAGGTTGAAAAAATAAAAAAGAACAAAATTGCATNCCCATAGTGCGCTTAATGATAAGAAAATATTTTGGCTAACTAAAAAATGAGTGAAGGTAGAGGTTGAAAAAAAAAAAAAAGAGCAAAATTGCAGAACAAAATTGCAAAATCTTGACAACGACATCTTTTATATAACCTTGAGATGACTTCACCGAAAAACTAAAATGAGGAAGCAATGATAGTTAGACGATATTGATAGGCGATAAAAGTGCTTCTAACTTTGTCTGATCGTCATCAAATGTCAAGTAGAATAGTGGTTGCAAGATAATGTTGGTTGACGATGATCATTGGCATCAAATATTAGGTAGAGCTCTAGAATTATTACAATCTCCAAGCTTTTCCCAAACTCAAGTTCGGGTCTTTTCACATGAAGGATGGAGGTTTATTTATGATTTTTTAGTGACATTTTATTTTTTTGAGAACAATTAATCAAATGGTTGTGCAAATCCCTTGATCATGAACCATCATTCAATAATTTTAAGTGTCTTAATAATATCAAACCTGAGTGATATTTAGCAAGTTGGATTCATCTCATCGAAATNTTAGTGACATTTTATTTTTTTGAGAACAATTAATCAAATGGTTGTGCAAATCCCTTGATCATGAACCATCATCAATAATTTTAAGTGTCTTAATAATATCAAACTTGAGTGATATTTAGCAAGTTGGATTCATCTCATCGAAACGCTCAATTTCATTGCAAACATGTAAAATTTTAAAATCATTTGACTCTTTAATTAATGACTCAAAAATTTTAACCACTTTTTAAGAGAGGTTTGGTTGCACCCATGAATTAAGTTAAGAAGGATCTAATAAAGCCAGTATATCCAAATTTATCAAAATTCAGATGTTAAATCCAGAATAGTGTTTGGTTCAATTAAAATTAAATCCAACTAAATCGTTCTGACATGTCTGGCATGTTATTTCAGGATTTAACGACAACTGATTTCAAAAAATTTAAACATGAAATATAAGTCTCACACCACAGTGGCTTTTAAAATACTTAAAAATTTGATGTGATATGATATGTTCAAAAGTAAAAAACAACTTTTAAAAAAATTCCATAATGAATAAAAATTAAATGTTANTTGATGTGATATGATATGTTCAAAAGTAAAAAACAACTTTTAAAAAAATTCCATAATGAATAAAAATTAAATATTCTAAGAACCTAAAATCTACTAACTTCGATCCCCTTCTTCTCCATTGGAAAATCCCCATGCAGAGCCCTCATACCTACTAACTTCCCCCCTCCACCCTCCCTCTTCTCTTCTCCATTGGAAACTCCCCATGCAGAGCCCTCATACGGATTGCTATCATCCCATTGGCTTATCATCATACATTTCCTGTTTTNCTCCACCCTCCCTCTTCTCTTCTCCATTGGAAACTCCCCATGCAGAGCCCTCATACGGATTGCTTTCATCCCATTGGCTTATCATCATACATTTCCTGTTTTTTCTTCTCGAGGTGAGACCCCTCTCATAAATGATCCCAAAAGCTTTACGAAAGAAGAAAAAATATTTTTCAGGATTTGTGCAGAAAAGGTCAAATGGCGTAAGAGATGATGTCAAATTCAAAAGAACCAAAACAATCTTTTTGAAGTCGACGACGGGCAATGAGGCGATCACGTCGAACTCCTCCCTTTGGAGCACTATGCAACCAGAAAAGCGAAAACAGGAGATGCACAGGTGTGTTTTTCTTTCTAAACTAAATCCATTGAATTCACCTACATATCAGATTTAATAAATCCGGATTTACATTGAAATGGAGAACAAAAATGGGTTTAGCAGAGCTGCGAATTTAACTTCCCTCTTTTTCGCGTTTGTCTGAACTTATGTTATATCCAACCGTAAATCCTATTAAAAGTATGCTACCAAACACCCCCTAAGTGTTAAATATGAGTTCATTTTAACTCAAAATGAACCAGTGATGTCATTGGGTTCAGCTTATCGAGAAGCTCAACTCGACCATATGTTTGCTGAAATTGAAGAAGGATGATTCTGAATTTAGTTTCAAAAGTTTCCAATTTCATCAAAATTCATGCATGATTGAATGGGTTTTCTAATTACATCAATTATATTTGTAGTCATTTTTTATTTTGAGCACAACTATCAAGGGGTGAGCCTTCAGTGGAATCAAAATGTGATTTTTAGTCAACGTTGGTAATGAATCAAGTTCAAGTGAATCAGTCTAAAATAATGAATTTTAGCTAAGTCTCTTAATTTTTAAAATTATTTTCTAATTTTTTATATGTATATGCATCTATGTATGTATGCCTGTATTTGTA
>JXCR01010743.1:51936-76198 GCA_002079205.1 Phalaenopsis hybrid cultivar | reverse complement strand
GATACTTTAATAAAAACAATCTACCAAGGGAGCTTGCTATAAATAGTTCTACATACTACTTTACCTTGAAATTTTAGAAAATTTTTTACTTGCGACTCTAAGCAAGAATAAAGGCATTTCTTTGGGTTCAACTAAAGTTTAAGGTTACAGAAACATGATTAACTGAGAGAATAAAGCCAAGACAGCACAATTTTTTTTTTTTAAATCTCAACAAAATCAATTAAAGAGATTCAATGAACTCAAAATAGAGTCATGACCAAAAGTATCTAAGCGTTAATCTTGTTTTCTAAAGTAAAAGCTATCATTTTGAATTAAAAAAAAAAAACTATAAGCCATTTGACGATGCAGGATGTAGTCATTTTCCTTTCACCCTTTCAGAAGCTATAATAGTCTTTCTGGGACTATAGCTACTTCTTTGCTATTTAGATTTTGTCCTGGTGTGTAATTTCATTGTTGTTATATAAAGGAAGTGTAGTTATAATAAAATGCCACTAATTGTAGGCTTTTGTTTCGTAGGTTGCTACCGAGAAACATTAGGTGCTGGACAACTTAATAATTATTTTTCAAAATTTCGAGTCTCTATTTTTCTTCATATTTGAAATTGATATAAAAACAAAGATTAAATTTGATAATTTAGAATTCAATTTGGTTGATCTTGCATCAACTATATCTTCTAAACCATGAATAAAAAAATCTATATGTAAAAAAAAAAAATTTGAGATATGTAATTGAATATCTTGGATTGAATAAAAATTTTTCTTCCAATTTCAATCTGGTATCCGTAAGTTGGATGTATAATTCATATGATGACAATACACATACATCAACATAATTTTAGAGGAGCTCATCTCTATGCACTGTCATAAAGCTAGGATTTCTTAATTTGGTGAATTCATTTCTTAGATTAATTTCTTCAAACTATATTATTTTCTTGCTAGAGTGTTCTTGATATTTTTTCAAATTTAACACAACAAGCATTTAATTATCATGAATAAATTGTAATTACTCATTGATTTTGTATGATTCAAATTTTTCGTTAATTTCTTTCAGTTTATTAGATCATTACATTATCCCTTGTTATCTATTTCTTGTATTTTTTAGTTCATTTAACGAAAGCTTTTTTCTTCTTTTTTTTTTTTTTGTGTATTAAGTGACTTGTAATTTATGAATTGGTAAATATGAATTCACCTCATCATCCTCACAGCATGAAGAATCATAAACTCTTAACCATCCTGCATCAATTGGATTACACCAAGAAAGACAATGAGAAATCATTGAATAAAGTGGAGACCACTGAGACATACAATTATAAAAAGAAGGACTTTCATTTATTATGAACATGCAAGCAATATTTAAACTGTAGAATTCAAAAAAGTAAACCTATACAGAACACAATTCAAAATGTTATCAATAAACTGATCCAAAAATGGAACTTGAAAGTTGAAAGGCCATGCAATTGTATAAAAATTTACAATAAATTGCATCAAACCTATAATTACTCAGAAAGAAAAGCTATAATTCCTTATTTTCTAAACATTCNTTTTTTTTTGTGTATTAAGTGACTTGTAATTTATGAATTGGTAAATATGAATTCACCTCATCATCCTCACAGTATCAAGAATCTTAAACTCTTAACCATGCTGCATCAATTGGATTACACCAAGAAAGGCAATGAGAAATCATTTAATAATGTGGAGAGCACTGAGATATAAAATTATAAAAAAAAGGACTTTCATTTATTATGAACATGCAAGCAATATTTAACCTGTATAATTCAAAAAAGTAAACCTATACAGAACACAATTCAAAATGTTATCTATAAACTGATCCAAAAATGGAACTTGAAAGTTGCAGGGCCATGCAATTGTATAAAAATTTACAATAAATTGCATCAAACCTATAATTACTTAGAAAGAAAAGCTATAATTCCTTATTTTCTAAACATTGAACACCAAAAGTCAGTTAGCAACATCAACTGAGCAAATTTAGAAGNATCCAGAATAGTGTTTGGTTCAATTAAAATTAAATCCAACTAAATCGTTCTGACATGTCTGGCATGTTATTTTAGGATTTAACGACAACTGATTTCAAAAAATTTAAACATGAAATATAAGTCTCACACCACAATAGCTTTTNAATAACAGCCATATAATTTCTTTTTTGCTTCTCTTCACTAGTTCATTAATAGCCTTAGCAATAAAATAACCACCACATTAAATCCCCTGACATAAAATTAATTAATTATCAGTTACAAAAGTGATTTCTCTAAACAATGTTCTATTACACTATTTTAAAACAAATTTTGTACGCATAAATTTGATTCCCTATAACTACAATAAACCAAAATTCCATATAATTAAAATAATCCGAAATTATTAATGTGTTTAAAAAGAATGGTGTCAAAATAATTAATTTAAAAGAATGGTGATTTAGGGTTTCCGACTTGGATGTATAGCTTTCAGAGTTTAAAAATTTCTTTGAAAGAATCTCAATAATAAATAAAAAAATTAAAAAAACATAATGTTGATTAAGACACTACAGAACTATTTCTAAATCTAATCACCACTACCTTATATATGTTTCAAATAACTTCAATGTAAATTTTCTATCCATCTTTTATCTCTTAAAAGAACATGAAATTCATTTTTATGGAACTTGATCGTGTCTTTTTCAAGTTCAAATAAACCCCATATATTTTCTTTACTAGTTCCTTGATTATCACATACAAAAGTGATTTCTATAAACTAAGTTCACTCTTTTAAATTCAATTTTGTACCATAAATTGATTCCCTATAATTACAATAATCCAAAATAATTAATGAGTCCGACGACCCAATTTCAAGCTTGGCTTCAAATCAATGACACATCCTCTATGAATGCTTCTTCATGATTTTTCCATCTTCAAAGGGAAGAACAATTCCCATAGTGCGCTTAATGATAAGAAAATATTTTGGCTAACTAAAAAATGAGTGAAGGTGGAGGTTGAAAAAAAAAAAAGAACACAATTGCAAAATCTTGACAACAACATCTTTTATATAACCATGAGATGACTTCACCAAAAAACTAAAATGAGGAAGGGCAATGATAGTCAGACGATATTGATCAGGCGATGAAAGTGCTTCCAACTTTGTCTGATCGTCATCAAATGTCAAGTAGAACAGTGGTTGGAAGATAATGTTGGTTGACGATAATCATTGGCATCAAATATTAGGTAGAGCTCTAGAATTATTACAATCTCCAAGCTTTTCCCAAACTTAAGTTCGGTCTTTTCACATGAAGGATGGAGGTTTATTTATGATTTTTGAGTGACATTTTATTTTTTTGAGAACACTTAATTGAATGGTTGTGCAAATCCTTTGATCATGAACCATCATTCAATAATTTTAAGTGTCTTAATAATATCAAAACTGAGTGATCTTTAGCAAGTTTGATTCATCTCATCGAAACGCTCAATTTCATTGCAAACAAGTAAAATTTTAAAATCATTTGACTCTTTAATTAATGACTCAAAAATTTTAACTACACTTTTTAAAAGAGGTTTGGTTGCACCCATGAATTAAGTTAAGAAGGATCTAGTAAATCCAGTATATCCAGATTTATCAAAATTCAGATGTTGTTAAATCCAGAATAGTGTTTGGTTCAATTAAAATTAAATACAGCTAAATCGGTCTGACATGTCTAGCATGTTATTTCAGGATTTAACGACAATTGATTTCAAAAAATTTAAACATGAAATATAAGCCTCACACCACAATAGCTTTTAAAATACTTAAAAATTTGATGTGATATGATATGTTCAAAAGTAAAAAACAACTTTTAAAAAAATTCCATAATGAATAAAAATTAAATGTTCTAAGAACCTAAAATCTATTGATTTCCCTCCCCTTCTTCTCCATTGGAAAATCCCCATGCAGAGCCCTCATACCTACTAACTTCCCCTCTCCACCCTCCCTCTTCTCTTCTCCATTGGAAACTCCCCATGCAGGGCCCTCATACGGATTGCTTTCATCCCATTGGCTTATCATCATACCTTCCCTGTTTTTTCTTCTCGAGGTGAGACCGCTCTCATAAATGATCCCAAAAGCTTTACGAAAGAAGAAAAAATATTTTTCAGGATTTGTGCAGAAAAGGTCAAATGGCGTAAGAGATGATGTCAAATTCAAAAGAGCCAAAACAATATGTTTGAAGTCGACGACGGGCAATGAGGCGATCACGTTGAACTCCTCCCTTTGGAGCACTATGCAACCAGGAAAGCGAAAACAGGAGCTGCACAGATGTGTTTTTCTTTCTAAACTAAATCCATTGAATTCACCTACATATCGGATTTAATAAATCCGGATTTACATTGAAATGGAGAACAAAAATGGGTTTAGCAGAGCAACGGATTTAACTTCCCTCTTTTTCGCGTTTGTCTGGNAGTTTTTAGGGTATTTGAATCGAGATTGAGAGAAATACGCGGTGGGCAGCACAGAGAGAACCATTGCTGACTGCAAAAGGCTTTGCTTCGTAGAGACGATTCGTGGCCGGAAGGATTGGTAGACGGATTCTCCAAATAAAGCCCCGGAGAGCGGAGACAAGTAGGAAGAGAACAATTTTAGGGAGAGCGATGAGGGAGAGGTGATTGTGGTGGGTTTCTTCGTTAGTAAAGAGGAAGGGAAAATAGGGGAAGAGATGGTTGAAAAAGCTCGTGCGGCCATCTCTCTTTCTATCCGCAACTGCCTCCCAAGTTGCTTCGGGAGTCTGGGTTTCTCCTTCTTCCGTATTTATCCAAAAAATGGCGGAGCTTTGCTTCCACCTTCGTCCTCCTTTGGCACGCAGCCGGTGATGGGAAAGGAAAGATATGGTAGCAATGGTTCAATACATAACATGTACATATTAACAATTTATGAAGTTAACGTTCATATCAAATTTTAGTTAGTAAATAAATAGATTTTCCAAGTTTTACAATTAAATTATTAGAAATTTGATAAAATTAAAAAATAAGTATTGGTTTGTTCTTCTCCACAATTATGAAATTCTAAAGTTAGGAGTCAGTAGGAATTTGTGGAGATCTCTCCAATAAGGTTTCCTTCTCATTAAAATTAGTGTGTTGTGAGTCCATGCCCTGAGCACCAATCACAAGAGCCCAAACAGTAGTATTCAGTTCAGTCCTGACTAGGGTGGAATCTGACAGCACAGCCTCAACATCACTAGAAGGATCAATATTATCTTGTTTATCACCATTAGATACATTTTCCTCAGCAATCCCTCTCACATCCCTATCGCTAGTGGCCTCCTGCCTTTTTCTCGAGCGATTNTATATATATATATATATATATATATATATATATATATATATATTAATGAAATGTAAATAAGTATTCTGATATGAGTCGCAATGATTTCTATTTGACGATGATCATTGGCATCAAAAAATCCTCTCAAGTCAAAGCAAATTTATTTCAATTTGGACTACATTCAATTAAAATTCGAGCATGTTTTGTGTTTTGAACAAAACTTCAAAGCATTAATACTTGTGCACATAAACAAATGAAAATGAATGTTCCTTATTAGGGCTTCCAAATGCAATCATTTATGTTAATTTGTATCTCAATTGAAAGATAAATATTTGCATTCCCTTAAGATGTAATTAATCAATTGCTACCAGGCTGACAAGTAATCTAATTATTAAGAAAAGAACAAGTATATGCAATCTCTAGAAACAAAATCATACATTACAACATGGAAATGGAACTAGGATGAATAACCAAAAAAAAATATAAACACCCAGTAAGTAGCATTAATTTAGCTCCAAAAATTAGATGCATCGCATCACCAAGGAATAATTATATCATTAAATGTTGTTACCAAATCATGTTGGTAAAAAAATAAAAAAGTATACACAAAAAAAAAATGGTAGCAATGATCTATAATTTTATAGATGAATAATTCTGCACCATCATTTCATAAATAGCATACCAAGAACATAATACTTAAAATAATACAAGATCTGGCAACGGACTAATAAAAATTTTACTCTTGCAATGTACATAGGCTAGTTATATGAGTGGAATCCAGGAGTTGTAGAATATTTTAAAGGCAACCTAACCATTACTTCATATTTCACACATGTTGAGTTAGAAATCTATTAGTCAACGCAATAATCAAGAAAGAGCTCCAGAAGAAAAAATGCACAGTAGATAATAATCAACATGCTTTCTTGGATACTTTAATAAAAACAATCTACCAAGGGAGCTTGCTATAAATAGTTCTACATACTACTTTACCTTGAAATTTTAGAAAATTTTTTACTTGCGACTCTAAGCAAGAATAAAGGCATTTCTTTGGGTTCAACTAAAGTTTAAGGTTACAGAAACATGATTAACTGAGAGAATAAAGCCAAGACAGCACAAGTTTTTGTTTTTTTTTTTTAAATGNTCTTTGGGTTCAACTAAAGTTTAAGGTTACAGAAACATGATTAACTGAGAGAATAAAGCCAAGACAGCACAATTTTTTTTTTTTAAATCTCAACAAAATCAATTAAAGAGATTCAATGAACTCAAAATAGAGTCATGACCAAAAGTATCTAAGCGTTAATCTTGTTTTCTAAAGTAAGAGCTATCATTTTGAATTTAAAAAAAAAATGCTATAAGCCATTTGGCGATGCAGGATGTAGTCATTTTCCATTCACCCTTTCAGAAACTATAATAGTCTTTTTTGGGACTATAGCTACTTCTTTGCTATTTAGATTTTGTCCTGGTGTGTAATTTCATTGTTGTTATATAAAGGAAGTATAGTTGTAATAAAATGCCACTAATTGTAGGCTTTTGTTTCGTAGGTTGCTACCGAGAAACATTAGGTGCTGGACAACTTAATAATTATTTTTCANAGCTACTTCTTTGCTATTTAGATTTTGTCCTGGTGTGTAATTTCATTGTTGTTATATAAAGGAAGTGTAGTTGTAATAAAATGCCACTAATTGTAGGCTTTTGTTTCGTAGGTGCTACCGAGAAACATTAGGTGTTCGACAACTTAATAATTATTTTTCGAAATTTCGAGTCTCTATTTTTCTTCATATTTGAAATTGATATAAAAACAAAGATTAAATTTGATAATTTAGAATTCAATTTGGTTGATCTTGCATCAACTATATCTTCTAAACCATGAATAAAAAAATCTATATGTAAAAAAAAAAAATTTGAGATATGTAATTGAATATCATGGATTGAATAAAAATTTTTCTTCCAATTTCAATCTTGTATCTGTAAGTTGGATGTACAATTCATATGATGACAATACAAATACATCTNTATATCTTCTAAACCATGAATAAAAAAATCTATATGTAAAAAAAAAAAATTTGAGATATGTAATTGAATATCTTGGATTGAATAAAAATTTTTCTTCCAATTTCAATCTGGTATCCGTAAGTTGGATGTATAATTCATATGAGTACAATACACATACATCAACATAATTTTAGAGGAGCTCATCTCTATGCACTGTCATAAAGCTAGGATTTCTTAATTTGGTGAATTNGGATGTATAATTCATATGAGTACAATACACATACATCAACATAATTTTAGAGGAGCTCATCTCTATGCACTGCATAAAGCTAGGATTTCTTAATTTGGTGAATTCATTTCTTAGATTAATTTCTTCAAACTGTATTATTTTCTTGCTAGAGCGTTCTTGATATTTTTTTTTCAAATTTAACACAACAAGCATTTAATTATCATGAATAAATTGTAATTACTCGTTGATTTTGTATGATTTAAATTTTTCGTTAATTTCTTTCAGTTTATTAGATCACNTTGGTGAATTCATTTCTTAGATTAATTTCTTCAAACTATATTATTTTCTTGCTAGAGTGTTCTTGATATTTTGTCAAAGTTAACACAACAAGCATTTAATTATCATGAATAAATTGTACNTTGGTGAATTCATTTCTTAGATTAATTTCTTCAAACTATATTATTTTCTTGCTAGAGTGTTCTTGATATTTTTTCAAATTTAACACAACAAGCATTTAATTATCATGAATAAATTGTAATTACTCATTGATTTTGTATGATTCAAATTTTTCGTTAATTTCTTTCAGTTTATTAGATCATTACATTATCCCTTGTTATCTATTTCTTGTATTTTTTAGTTCATTTAACGAAAGCTTTTTTTTTTTTTTTTTTTTTTTTGTGTATTAAGTGACTTGTAATTTATGAATTGGTAAATATGAATTCACCTCATCATCCTCACAGCATCAAGAATCATAAACTCTTAACCATCCTGCATCAATTGGATTACACCAAGAAAAACAATCAGAAATCATTTAATAAAGTGGAGAGCACTGAGATATAAAATTATAAATAAAAGGACTTTCATTTATTATGAACATGCAAGCAATATTTAACCTGTATAATTCAAAAAAGTAAACCTATACAGAACACAATTCAAAATGTTATCTATAAACTGATCCAAAAATGGAACTTGAAAGTTGCAGGGCCATGCAATTGTATAAAAATTTACAATAAATTGCATCAAACCTATAATTACTTAGAAAGAAAAGCTGTAATTCCTTATTTTCTAAACATTGAACACCAAAAATCAGTTAGCAACATCAATTGAGCAAATTTAGAAGCATGTTCAGAAAAGAGGTCTCCTGATCAATACTGTTTCAGCCAAAAAAAAAAAAAAGCTTCACTAACCCTCAACAAGGATTCCCATGAGAAGAGCCTCAGTCCCAGTGTTCGGATACTTGAGCTTCCTCGCTTCCAGTTCCGCCATTCCGAAGGACTTGATTGACCTCGCCGACCACCTGTTCACCGATCAAACCACATATTAATTAAACAACATAGAATCCCCTTCTGTTTTCCATAAAATAAAACAGCCCTTACTTAGGGATTTTGTCAGCCGACGCTCTGTCTGATTTTCTGCAGCAGAAAAGCTAATTTAGGTTAGACATAAACAGAAATCAAGACAACAAAGAGAGTTTTTAGGGTATTTGAATCGAGATTGAGAGAAATACGCGGTGGGCAGCACAGAGAGAACCATTGCTGACTGCAAAATGCTTTGCTTCGTAGAGACGATTCGTGGCCGGAAGGATAGGTAGACGGATTCTCCAAATAAAGACCCGGAGAGCGGAGCNTAGGGTATTTGAATCGAGATTGAGAGAAATACGCGGTGGGCAGCACAGAGAGAACCATTGCTGACTGCAAAAGGCTTTGCTTCGTAGAGACGATTCGTGGCCGGAAGGATTGGTAGACGGATTCTCCAAATAAAGACCAGGAGAGCGGAGACAAGTAGGAAGAGAACAATTTTAGGGAGAGCGATGAGGGAGAGGAGATTGTGGTGGGTTTCTTCGTTAGTGAAGAGGAAGGGAAAATAGGGGAAGAGATGATTGAAAAAGCTCGTGCGGCCATCTCTCTTTCTATCCGCAACTGCCTCCCAAGTTGCTTCGGGAGTCTGGGGTTTCTCCTTCTTCCGTCTTTATTCAAAAAATGGCGGAGCTTTGCTTCCACCTTCGTCCTCCTTTGGCACGCAGCCGGTGATGGGAAAGGAAAGATCTGGTAGCAATGGTTCAATACATAACATGTACATATTAACAATTTATGAAGTTAACTTTCATATCAAATTTTAGTTAGAAAATAAATAAATTTTCCAAGGGTTACAATTAAATTATTAGAAATTTGATAAAATTNCAAAAAATGGCGGAGCTTTGCTTCCACCTTCGTCCTCCTTTGGCACGCAGCCGGTGATGGGAAAGGAAAGATATGGTAGCAATGGTTCAATACATAACATGTACATATTAACAATTTATGAAGTTAACGTTCATATCAAATTTTAGTTAGTAAATTAATAGATTTTCCAAGTTTTACAATTAAATTATTAGAAATTTGATAAAATTAAAAAAATAAGAATTGGTTTGTTCTTCTCCACAATTAGATAATATGAAATTCTAAAGTTAGGAGTCACTAGAAATTTGTGGAGCTCTCTCCAATAAGGCTTCTCATTAAAATTAGTGTGTTGTGAGCCCATGCCCTGAGCACCAATCACAGGAGCCCAAGCAGTAGTATTAAGTTCAGTCCTGATTGGGATGGAATCTGACACCACAGCCTCAGCACCACCAGAAGGATCAATATTATCTTGTTTATCACCATTAGATTCATTCTCCTCAGCAATCCCCCTCACATCCCTATCGCTAGTGGCCTCCTGCCTTTTTCTCAGCCTCCATTGATGAAAGTACTAGTGTAGAGTAATTAATACGATCATAAGGCAATAATACCATAACTAGAATAGGGTTAAACCCTAAACCCTAACTACAATCAGTCAATGATGATTAAAAAAATAGTTACATTATGCATACACGAGACATTGGTTATGTTCAAGCGATGGTGGAATGACAGAAATCGAGTGATGATGATTGACCGATGGTAATCATGTGACAATGATTGTTGTTGATGGTAGTTATTGACATCAGTTGTTTCGCAAAGCTCAAGAAATTTTCTTATCTCAAACATCTGTCCAATTTCAAGTTCAAGCACCTTTCATATGAAGAAAAAGAGGATATCATAACTTTATAAAGTAATATTGTAGGTATTTTACCCGAAGTCCAAAAATACNGCCGCGATGTGCGGCTGTGATCGGAGGGCGCGCGCAACTCTGCGTGCGCCCTCCGCACCTAATAATTAAACCTTTTTCTCAGCCTCCATTGGTGAAAGTAGTAGTGTAGAGTAATTAATACGGTCATAAGGCAATAATACCATAACTAGAATAGGGTTAAACCCTAAACCCTAACTACAATCAGCCAATGATGATTAAAAAAATAGTTACATTATGACATACACGAGACATTGGTTATGTTCAAGAGATGGTGGAATGACAGAAATCGAGTGATGATGATTGACCGATGGTAATCATGTGACAATGATTGTTGTTGATGGTAGTTATTGACATCAGTTGTTTCACAAAGCTCAAGAAATTTTCTTATCTCAAACATCTTTCCAATTTCAAGTTCAAGCACCTTTCATATGAAGAAAAAGAGGCTATCATAACTTTCTAAAGTAATATTGTAGGTATTTTACCTAAAGTCCAAAAATAGTTTATTTGATCATACATATTATTTTCTTCCATCGTAGACATTTCATTCAAAATTTATATGACTTTATTGGCCTCAAAATTAACTTATATTGGGCGTATTAAAATTTTCTTAGCGAGAGACTCATTTTCACTATGAGCATATTTGATTAAAAAAAATTTGACCTCTTCTTAACATCCTAAAAGTTCTCAACCACATTTTAATTGCTTTATTTGAAATTAATTTGACTCGGATATGTACATGTTTAATGTTGTTGAATTTATATTGATACATTCAATTTGAATATAAATTTCTTGNATTTGATTCAAAAAAATTTGACCCTTTTCTTAACATCCTAAAAGTTCTCAACCACATTTTAATTGCTTTATTGGAAATTAATTTGACTCGGATATGTACATGTTTAATGTTGTTGAATTTATATTGATACATTTAATTTGAATATAAATTTCTTAAAATCAAAGCTCATATAGTTCTAAATTTAATTTTAGCAATCTCTAATTTAAATGTTATGTCAAAATTTGTGTTTGTTCAAGTGTATTTTTTTTATAATATGTTATTTGTTGTCCTATTTTGAATATTATATCATTTGATTTTCGGATGCATCTTATATCAACTCTTCTAATCAATTAATAGTGCATTAGAATACATCATGATAAGTCTAAAATTGTTTCATGAAAAACTTATCCGTCGAATACAATCGACCATCACCGACTGTCACTGCTGACCACTCGCTCTCAGTGATTATTGCTTGCAACCATTATAGTCTAAATGTGATTGTTGTGTCTAACACTTGCATTTTCTTTATGATGATACAATTATAATTTCTGGTGTAAAATTAAGACCAAACATCATTCTCTATGTCATGAGAAAATGGTGTACTCTTGTACTTGCAAACACATAATTGATTACTTTAACTGAGCTAAATTCCGTGATTTTTTTCTTTAGGTTTTTCATATATAAAATCTTGTTGTCTCCTCCTAATTTTATTTATTCTGCGTGTGTAAGATGTTCGTTTAACACTATGACTTTAAAATGTGTTCTGAATTTTCTGGCACACAACATATTTGAATTTATATATGCAACACATGAATTTTGCTTTTTACATTTACATTGCCCAAAATCATTATTGTAACATTCATATGTATAACTACATAGGCATCGAGTGGTATGCATGTAAATATTTCATAATCAAAATGAATGTTTAAAATAAACAAAATTTACCTTTCATTCGATCCTTTCGAATTAAAGAGAGTATCGAGGTAGGAGCCTCATCACTTAACAACTTTAATAATTATATTCTTGATCGCTATATCACGAGTAAAGACGCAATTCATGAATTTATCATCACGGATTTTTATATTTATTAATATATCGTTTAATCCATAATAATTTCTATTTCTTATCCTATTTTAAGTCCATGTTAATATTGAATTCTACTTGTTTGATGCTAACCAACTAGAGTATTTTATTAATTTAAAGTAATATTTTATTTACTATTTTTGTGGAGTAATAAAATTCATTTCAAAATGATAAGTATTTTCCATTTTATCTAAGAAATAAAAATAAACTAATTTTTTAGTTGAAACGGGTTCAATATAATATACAAATTTCACTCAAAATTAATTTCAAATTGAAAAAAAAAAACATTAAGAAAATAAAATAAAACAATTATATTTTTTTAAAATTTTAATCACATTTAAATTAACGTAAAAAACTATTATCTTTACAATTTTTTTTTTTTCAAATTACATGAAACAAACAAAACAAGGATAAGCACATCTTTCTCATTTTTTTTACTTCGACTTTAATGGGCCTTTTGGGCCTTCTCATCCGAAGTCAACAAGGAAAAGCCCGCGTTATAAATTGGGCTCGCAAGGCCTTCGCAGCCAATTGGGAAAACATCGAAGCTTCGAAAAGTCAAAAGTGAGCTTGTTGGTCTACTGGGAACGGTTCAGTGAACATCAGTTAGTTGACCATTCAGTCAAAGATGCGGCCAGTTGTAACAAATTAATAAAAATGTTCCCGACTGCTTTTCGGTGCACGTCACATGTCGCCTGCCCAAGTTGTCGTAGTGCTTTTTTTAAAGCTTTGGATGTAAAATATTTTTCAACATTTCATATTTTTATTTGAGATTGAAATTAGTAATTTAAATTATAACTAAGAATTATAATTTAATTTAACTAAAAATTAATTAAGAATAATTTAAAACTAAATATAATTTAATTAAAATTTAAATACATTGAAAATGTATTTTGAATTTATCAAAATCAAATAAATCTCAAATATATTGAATATGAACTATACGAAGAATTTTAATTTTTTCAAAATTTTACGCTTGCATGATGTTTTGCTAATCAGGAAAATTTTCATTGATATATTTATCAAATGCACATGAATTTCCCTAATTTAGNCTCTTCTAATCAATTAATAGTGCATTAGAATACATCATGATAAGTCTAAAATTGTTTCATGAAAAACTTATCTGTCGAATACAATCAACCATCACCGACTGTCACTGCTGACCACTCGCTCTCAGTGATTATTGCCTGCAACAATTATATTCTAAATATGGTTGTTGTGTCTAACACTTGCATTTTCTTTATGATGATACAATTATAGTTTCTGGTGTAAAATTAAAACCAAACCCCATTCTCTATGTCATGAGAAAATGATGTACTCTTGTACTTGCAAACACAATTGATTACTTTGACTGAGTTAGATATCGTAATTTTTTTTCTTAGGTTTTTTATATATAAAATCCTGTTGTCTCCTTCTAATTTTATTTATTCTGTGTGTAAGATGTTCGTGTAACACTAGGACTTTAAAATATCACTCTACCCCCATGAATTTTCTGGCACACAACACATTTGAATTTATATATGTAACACATGAATTTTGCTTTTTACATTTACATTGCCCAAAATCATTATTGTAACATTCAGATGTATAACTACATAGGCATCGAGTGGTATGCATGTAAATATTTCATAATCAAAATGAATGTTTAAAATAAACAAAATTTACCTTTCATTCCATCCTTTCGAATTAAAGAGAGTGTCGAGGTAGGAGCCTCATCTCTTAACAACTTTAATAATGATCCATTTTCATTTAAGTAACTAAAGCAAATTCTTCCAATGTTTTGAAGGGACTAAATCTTTTGAAGAAAAACATGTCAAAAAAAGCAAATTGAAGAAAAGAAATAAAGAAGTTTTATGAATTTTCTTTCAGGAAAAGATAGCCTAAAAATGTAATATGCACAATTCAAATTTATGACCTCACGATTTTGTGGAATAATAAAATTCATTTCAAAATGATAAGTATTTTCCATTTTATTTAAGAAATAAAAATAAACTAATTTTTTAGTTGAAACGGATTCAATATATTATACAAATTTCACTCAAAATTAATTTCAAATTGAAAAAAAAAAACATTAAGAAAATAAAATAAAATAATTCTACTTTTTTTAAAATGTTAATAGCATTTAATTAATCAATAACATTTAAGTTAACCTAAAAAAACTATTATCTTTACATAATTCTTTTTTTTTCAAATTAAATGAAACAAACAAAACAAGGATAAGCACATTTTTCTCATTTTTTTTATCTTCGACTTTAATGGGCCTTTTGGGCCTTCCCATCCGAAAGTCAACAAGGAAAAGCCCGCATGTTTATAAATTGGGCTGGCAAGGCCTTCGCAGCCAATTGGGAAAACATCGAAGCTTCGAAAAGTCAAAAGTGAGCTTGTTGGTCTACTGGGAACGGTTCAGTGAACATCAGTTAGTTGACCATTCAGTCAAAGATGCGGCCAGTTGTAACAAATTAATAAAAATGTTCCCGACTGCTTTTCGGTGCACGTCACATGTCGCCTGCCCAAGTTGTCGTAGTGCTTTTTTTAAAGCTTTGGATGTAAAATATTTTTCAACATTTCATATTTTTATTTGAGATTGAAATTAGTAATTTAAATTATAACTAAGAATTATAATTTAATTTAACTAAAAATTAATTAAGAATAATTTAAAACTAAATATAATTTAATTAAAATTTAAATACATTGAAAATGTATTTTGAATTTATCAAAATCAAATAAATCTCAAATATATTGAATATGAACTATACGAAGAATTTTAATTTTTTCAAAATTTTACGCTTGCATGATGTTTTGCTAATCAGGAAAATTTTCATTGATATATTTATCAAATGCACATGAATTTCCCTAATTTAGTTTTGATAAGTGATCTACTATCTGATTCTCATACTTTTTATATCAAGTACTTCGATATCAAACTCTTGTAATAACAGATCCCAGCTGCTCAACCTTAGTTTGACATCCCTTTTTGACATCAGATACCTACTAATGGAATTGTTAGTATGAACAGTACACTTAGTACCAATCAAATACGGTCTTAATTTATTGAAAGCATATACAAAGGCAAACTCCTTTTCAGTAGGAGTGTAGTTAACCTGAACTTCAAAAATCATTAAGATACTCAAAATTCCAAAACCATATCTTACAATAAAATGGAACAACCTTAATTTTAAATATAGATGATATCCTTTATAACATTTATAAATTGATTCCCACATTAGAGAAAGCTCATAAATATGGAGGAACCTTGAGATATGCATGACGACTCGTAACAAACTATTTCAATTGTCACATATATATTGAATTTAGTCAATCACTACCGTCACACGATCATCACTATTTGATCACCATTGTTAGATTACAAACATTAACGAACCACCGTCAATTGCCAAACTACCATTGAGTCACCATCGATGTCGAACTATGATCGTCCAACCTCTATCACTTATTTCTAATAGCCTAACGATTGTCTTCTAACTATGGTAGTTTGATCACCATTGCCTTAATATGATCATCCATTTATGATTGTTAGACTTTGGACACCTAGATACAGTCACCCATCTACATCCACTTATATAACTGTCATCACCTATCTTTGGCTAACCACCAATTTATGATCACTCGATCTCCATCATTCCATTAAGATTATCCAACTATAAATAAATACACATCTTATTTTCTAGCATGATGATATATTAGCATACATACATACATACATGTAGAAACACAACCTCACACATGTATATACACGACATTCCCTGTGCATTAGAAGGAGCTTTTAACTTTTAAAAAGTTAAAATACTAGTATTTTTTATGTGATATTAAAGATTTGGATGGTGTAAAGATAAAAAATAAAATTTAAGTGTTATTATATATAAGAACCCAACATTATAAAGTTGAAAAACTAATGATTCTTGTTGCGTGTCAGATAATTCGCAACGGTAGAGTTATATTAACGTCTTAGTTTTGTATCAAAATTCACACAGATAAAAGAAGAGCTAATAGAAAAAGCAACAAGAGTTTATACATGAGAAACCTAATAAAGAAAAACCACAGTGAAATGTTTTCACTATTTAAGAATGTGTCTTTTCTTGAACATCTTAAAATAATATTATAAGAATGGGAGAAAATATTGGAAAGTGACAACGACTTGAATGGAATGAGGGAAGACCGACAGTTGAGATTGTGTAATGACAAGATTTATTAGCATCTATGACAGTGACCAATAGGCATGACTGATCCAGGATTATCATAGTGATAACCAAGTGATGACGATCAAACAAAAATGATTTGGCAATGATAGGCTAAAGGTGGGAATGGCATCAGTCTGGCACAAGTGATCTAGCAACAACTAAGAGAACAACCAGGCACCGATGAAGATGACAACAAAACCATTCACATGACCATGTTGTGGATGTTGATAGGTGTTGATGGTCTGATAGCTGTGGTGAGGGAGATATAGTCACATGACAAAGACAATAGAGGTTTGGCGACGACAGGGATAGCGGCAATGTCGGTGGGGTGATAGTGGTATAGTGACAACCACTGTGTTATAGTTGCGGTGTCACCAAGCAACAATGCTTTGGTAATGATGATGATTGATTGGTGCAGCAACGACAACAACTGGGAGATGATGATCTAACATTAATGACAATGGACAAAAACGACGACAACAGTTTGACAACTTGAGATAATGATTAAATGTGATAGTAGTGTTTTGATGATGACAACCTACAACGGTGATGGAGACTTGGCGATGTGGTCTGATGGTGGCAACGGACTCAACATCAGTTGAGTTTTAATGGCCTTATCGTGATGAAAGCTCTGTTATTGTGGTCTTGTACAGTGGTGGCGGTCTAGTGATGGTTATCTGATGAACGTCGGTCGGGTGTCGGTGGTCAGATGGAGATGGTAGCCCGATGACGTAAATCTTACATGACGACGGTGGTCCTACAATATTGGCGACCTGATGCTGGTGGGAGTGGCTTGTCTTCTATCGGTTGGTTTCAATGGTGAAGATAGCCCAACGATGTGGTCCAATATGACACCAACGACCACACACCAATGGTTCCATGATAGCTACCTGACGGTGGCGAAAGTGGCTCAATAAAGGTGGAGGTGATTGCTTAGCATGTTTCACATTTTGGTGACCTGGTAGAGTTGATAAACCAACTACGGTGGTCCTACATGACTATGGTGGCCCATCATATGCGATTCATCAAGACGACTGTGGTCCAAAGTCGGTTGTCCAGCGATGGCAGCCTAAAGATGGTGATAGTGACCCATAAACAATGGATTGATAATGTGACAACCTGACAATAGTGTTCTTGTACGACGATGATGATCTAGAGTAACCAGGCTGACACACATATTGGCTCGGCATCTGTTGGGAGGATGGTTCGATGACAATGTTCATCTGATGACATTGGTTTGGCGATAGTGGTAATAAAGCAGCGGTGATACTATGATGTTGACAATGGTGATGACAAAAAACATTGGGCCATAGGTAGTTCAATGGTGGGTGAGCGGTGATGGTTCAATGATGGCCAAGGTCGAGGTATGGTGGTTCGAAGGCGACAATGGTGGTTGTCAAACAGTGGTGGTCTTGTAGCAGTCGTGGCTGTGTTGTGATGGTCCACCAACGGTAGTGGCCGAGTACGGTGCCTCAACGGTGACGGAGCTCAGAAGTCCTTAAAAGCATAGAGTTTTATGCAGTCTGCTCATCTAGATCCTCTTTTCATGAAGAGAGTACGAGTATTTATTGATTTTGAGAGTGACTTCCTCCATAAATACTGCATGAATCTGGACCACTTCATCAAACAACCCATAGTGATTCTCTTGAATGGACATAATTTTATGAGTATTTGCATGTCTTAATAACATTATAATTAATCAATCTTAGACTTGTTGGATTCATCACGTCAAGATGCTCAATATTATTATAAGTTTTGTCATATTGGTTCCTCAAAGTATATTCCTAAATTTATCTTTATTGTTTTAGGTGTATTATTGGGCTCACTTGAATTTAAATCAGACCATTTTTTTGCCATTTGGTTTATCTCACTCGTAAGTTTATTTTATTATAAATCGAAGTGTTAGGATTTTTCACATTTGATTTTTGAAGCTTCCCGCCAAATTTGTGCCAAGTTTTGTGTAGATTATTACAATTGTTTATGAATGAATCAAAACTTAAGAATGAAAAAAAAAATGATTGTTATGTTATCCACAATATAAATAAGCAAAGAAAAAAATAATAAATAATAAAATAGATTAAGTACAATAAAAATNACCCAAACCCAACCCACATATCATATATCTCATATGAAGGCTACAATTTTTTGAATCAAAACAACATGATTAACATGAAAATCAAATGTTTAATTATCCTACTAATATGTAAGTTTATTTAATTAATATGCTTGTAATTATTAAAAGCACAAACTCAAACAATAGTAAATTTAATAAGCATATCTATTAGTTCAATTTTTTGAATTGAGTTTGCATAAAGTTAAGGAGGGAGGACATTTATTGACACCTCTAACTATTGGTTTAACCGTTATGTGCCAAATTATCTGAACTTATGAATGAGTTTATAAAATAAATATTTTTTAATAATTTGATTATTTTAAAAATGGGGGCAATTACATATAGGGCATCCAAAACATTGCTATTTACGAATCAAGCACCCTCTTTCATCCTTTTCTTCGAAATCTTACTCTAATATAAAAGGTGGTGATAAAAACCCAACTCGTATTTTTTCATTTTTATCAAATTATCAATGATTTAATTGTGGCACGCCAAAAATCAAGAGGGTGCTTGATTTGAAAATAGTAATGTTTTGAGTGCCCTGTATGTAATTATCCCATTAAAAATATTCTGCTAATTTTGTTGAAATTACCAATTTAAAGGGTTATTTTCATACAACACCGAGCTTTATAGAACGAGTATATTATGAAAAATGCGACCATTTTGCAATAAAGTAGATTAAGAAGATTTACATAAATACCACTTTATCCATAAGTATTTATATCTATAACGAGCTGAACACGAGAGAGCCCTGGATCAGCTCGTGTTCAGCTCATTTATATTCGAGCTCAAAAAGTGTTTTTGTGTTCGATTTGTTTGCTTAGCGAGACGAACATGAATTGTTCTCAAACAAAGAATCGTTTTAACAACCCTAATCATATATCCATAAGATTTTAAGGGTTGAGACATTATTGAAAAAATATTATTTTTATTAAAACATCATTTGAATCTTACTTAATAATTTTTATTCTATTTTCTTAATTNATATATATATATATATATATATATAATTGATGAGTAGTAGTTTAAGCCAAAAGGAGCCGAACACGAACGATTAAATCTTTATTTGTGTTTGGCTCGTTAACTTAGCGAACGAGCCCAACAAGAGCTATTCGCTAACAACGAACCGTTTTGATAGCCCTATATATCTACACACCACACTTTCTATGCATGAAAAGATATATTTCACATTTTACAAGTTACAAAAGGTAAATTTTTTTATGTGACATAAAAAATTTGGGTGGTCAAAACATAAAAATACAAAATTTAGACGTCAGAANATATATATATATATATATAATTGATGAGTAGTAGTTCAAGCCAAAATGAGCCGAACACGAACGATTAAATCTTTGTTTGTGTTTAACTCGTTAACTTAGCGAATGAGCCGAACCTTTTTGGTAGCCCTATATATCTCCACACCACACTTTCTATGCATGAAAAGATATATTTCACATTTTACAAGATACAAAAGATAATTTTTTATGTGATATAAAAAATTTTGGTGGTCAAAACATAAAAATGCAAATTTTAGGCATCGAAATGTAAATCAACAGCACTCGAGTGCTCTTTATGTCAATGCCCCCAATCAAATTACATATCTAAATTCAACAATACCAATCATAACTAATAAAATAATCGCATAAAACTTGTAGCTTAATGTGAATTACTTTGAAGTCAAGCAAAATAAAGTCCCCATCAATCAAAATAATGTAGTATTAAAATTGATGGGCTAAACTTCGACTCAATAAAACCAAAAAATTAGAAAGAAAAAAAAAGGTATTTTTTAATTACAATTTTAAACTACTAAACCTAATCCCAGCTTCCTCACAACCGTCCAACCTAGAAATGGTCTTCATGGTCGTCGCTTTATAACTAAGATATTGCCGTCCTCTAAAGGGACCCAGAAGTGGACCTCAAAACTGACCCTATTGTTTTAATTTCTAATTTCTTCAGATCCGACAAAAAAGTTAATATTCTCAACATTGGGTTCAGATTCGTAGAATCTAAAGAAGATAGTACAAATATAAATTTAAATATTTAATATTTCATGTTAATGCTGTAATTACTATGATTTGATATATTAAGATCAGAATATTTATTATTTTATCTATATTAATCACTAATTATTTTTTAATATATTAAGTAGGCATTAATGAGAAATTTGTTGAACTAATTAGTCTTTATTCAGTGTATAAATATTCATGAACTATTTATTGGTAAATTATTTACTAATATAATCAATCATGGATGATATTTTTATTAAGTAAATTCAATAATAGTTCATAATTTATTTTTTCTTAGTTAATTATGATTCAATTAATTATTAAGATTATATTAGTTATAATAAAATCTTTTAAATAATGAACAATTTGTTAACCCACTAATTATTAGTGATTAGTAATAAATTGGAGATATTTAATTTCTTAATTATGTATTTACATTTCTCTTACCTGACACTCGTATTTGCATTAATAGCACTTTATTGTTTTAAGCCTCTGCATGATAGTGTAATTCACTTTTGATGAGTAATGATATTGTTGTTGTCGATGTGATACTAAAGAATTGATTTGACTGTTTTGTGTGTAAATATTAAAATTTAGTTGTTAGATATGTAAATATATAAGAATGATGTGTTATGTATGTAAATGGCCCTAAATTAAATTATTGGAAATTATTTTATTAAATTATAATAATTAGTAACAAATTAGATTTAAATAAAAATCCTTCGAAACCCTACCCTCAACCCCCGCACAAAACATATTCTTTTGAAACATAAGGCTACCTTTTTATTCCCTTAGATACAATCACGTTCAGAGTCAATTGGGGAAAGCAATGATGTGATTGCGGCGTGCAAAAACCTAAAAGACTCGTGTTTTTCTCCTTCTTTTGCTCTGCAATGCAAATAAATCTCGTCTATACTACCCACCCCTTTCGTGTGCTTCATTTTGAGTATATTTTGTTAAGCTGCCTTCTAATGAAATTTATTGAACTCATAATTTAAGGTAAAAAGTAGAATGAGATTTACAATTTTAAAGGATTTAAAGTTTTCACTTATGTTGTTTGACATGATTTAGGTTAAATCCTGCTTAAATCTTGCTCAGTTCCTAGCGCCAAACCCTACTTAAATCTGGCTCAATTCCTATTGCCAAACTTAACTCTTCTTTTTAAAGGTGACTAACCCTCACTAGGGTTCCCATCTCCTCAACTAGTAGAGGAGGCATCCTCCTCTCCTTCTCTCATCCCCTTTCCCTAGAATCCTACAAGCATTTGCCAGCCCTTTCTGTTGTATGTGTCATCACCATTGAAACTAAGATCAAAAGTAGTAGCTTCCGCAAACAAAATGCCACTAACCAACAATGATGTCGGTGAATCTTAAGAGCAAACGGTCATAAAAAGAAGTTTTCTTTTCTTCCTCTCTTTGCAGCTCTTAGAAGTACATAACGAAAGGTCCATTTAGCGTATTTTGAAAATATAATTGAAAGTATTATGCTGAAAGTAAATTTTTAAAATTGTTGTTAGTAATATTAACTTAAGGAATAAATCATATACTTAACTTGAAAAAAAAAATTAAGTATTAATAAATGTAAAAAATATGATAAAATTCAATGTTTTAAATGCAAACCATTAAAAAGATTAAAAAGTATATCTTTCTACTATATCAAAATTTTTAAAATAATTTTCACCTAATTTTTAATTTGCATCATGTCATTACTAATAAAAATAATTAAAATTATTTCTATTATTAAATTAAAAAAAATGAACAGCCGACACTAATTCACAGAATTGACCACCAACTCCATTAGTTTAATCACATTCAAACCCAAAATTAAAGATGGCAGCAGCTCAAACACTTTTATATTACATAACCTCAATCATGTTGCGAAATGCTTCTCCTCGTATTTCGAACCGGTTCCGACCAAAACAACTCAACATATTATTGTTTTGACCCGCAAAACATCCTTCTGCTATCCTATACTCCTCCCACCTATCCGGTCCAGATACTCCCCGAACCGGCCCTCCCCACCAAAAAATTGCACCCTATACCTCGAGGGCCTGCACGTAATTTATACAATTCCCGAGGGGCTGCAGTCAAAAAGACCATCTTTTAGTTTTATCCCAAAGGGGCTGTAAGCGGCAGCAAAAGCCGAACCTCCAACGTTCTAATTTCAGTGAAGCTCTTGAAGCTGAGAAATTTTAGGAGGAAGAAAAAATAGAAATTATTTTNCCAACGTTCTAATTTCAGTGAAGCTCTTGAAGCTGAGAAATTTTAGGAGGAAGAAAAAATAGAAATTATTTTTAAAATTTTTTTATTTATTTAATTATTTATTTTTTTTCCCATAATGCATTTTAATAATTTCCCGTGATGGACGGAGAGTCGGAAAGCATATTTCGATTTTTGTGTCTCCTCCGCATAAAATAATGCCCTGGATTTCAAAATATCTCCATTTTAGTAATTATTGTTTTACTTTTATCACCTACTAATTAATTATTTAATTATTTAACATAAATTAATTTTTTTGTGCTCTCGAGCCACCACTCTTCTCTCAGGCGAAGCTCTCACTCCGTTGAGCGACGAGCCGGCGGGTGGCGTTTCGCGAAAGAAATCCAGCGCGGGAGCTCGATGAAATCTAGCCGTTCGAATCCGATCGGCGAGATTTGCTAGGGTTTGTTGTCGGGGCGTGTGTTATGTATGGAGGGAAGGGAAGGGATGAAACCGGGCGGTTTTATGGGGGCAACGGAGGTTGGCGGGGGATATCAAAATCCGTTGCCGGTGGTGACAAGAGCAGACAATCCCGGTCCAAGCGGGGGCATAGTTTCGCCGGCTCCTCTTGCCGGGCCGGCTGGGTTGACGGTATGGTCTGGATCGGCTGGCGAGGGGATGCAGGGGAAGAAGAAGAGGGGAAGACCGAGGAAGTACGCGCCGGATGGGAGCGTGATGGTGCCGCTGAACCCGACGCCAATCTCGTCTTCGCTGCCGCCGGGACATCAGTCGGCGCCGCCGGCTTTCTCGTTGAAACGGGGGAGGGGGAGGACGGGGGGCTTCTTGACGAAGCAGCAACCGAGGATTGAGTTGGAATCGTTAGGTAAATTATTGCCCGGCAAATGTTCGCAACAGTTCATGATTATTTGGTATTGGTTTCGTTTGAATGGAACGTTTTGGGCTAATGAACAATTTTGTGCTTTCGCGTTTGGCCATTTCTTTGGTTTTTTTGTTGGCTTGCGTTTCGCAGTGTTTGTAATTGCTTTTGAAATTTTGTTTGAATTGGTTACGTCTCTTTCGTGTTTTGAGCTTAGAAACAGGGGACCGCTGATGTTACGGATTTCGATAGATCTGACATGAATCCCGTTGGACGTTCTTGTGCGGGAATGTGAGCATTGCGTTATTTAGGGTTTGATGGCACAATCGTTATTTTGCTTCCTTTTGACTTTTATTTGACCTTGCTATATATATATATATATATATATATATATATATATATATATATATATATATATATATATATATATATATAT
>JXCR01010743.1:14434-51656 GCA_002079205.1 Phalaenopsis hybrid cultivar | reverse complement strand
TTGGTGCCCAGACGAATTTGACTGACACGTTAAGATTTGATTGATTCGATCTGTCTGATGAATCCTGTCACTTAAAATAGAGCTAGAATAATCTTTTTCGGTAGGAGAAAATATATATTATCCGACAATGTATGGAGCAATTCATCAGACATAATATTGTTTTTGGATAATATGATGTCTTCTTGATTGAATATTTTTTCTTGGGTCTCATGTTCGAAGCTCATTAATCTGAAAAGATTTTCCAAACTTAAATATATTTATATCAAATTTTTAGAGCACGAATAATCTATTTATCATGTTAGAATAAATTATAATGTACGTACCTTATAATATAAGTTGAAATGCTTCTTGGTAATTTGCAAAATCCCACAGGAAATTCATTAGATTGAGTCACATTGGGCCTTCGGTTTCTATTCCATTCAATATAGTGTTATCGAATGAAATCCTTAGTTAATAGCAAAGAATGTATTTCGACATGTGCATTTGCTTGCACTATCCTTATTCATTTCGGGTATAAAATATGATGAATATATATAAAAAAGGGGAATCTCTTTATCAAAAATCAAGAGTGCTAGAATGAATTGATAACCAAATAGAGAAATCAAGATATAAAATATAAATCTAAAAGAATAAATATGTCTCCCATTAATAATGTCTCATTGTTCAATAAATTACTTAGTTGGGTAAAATATATTGATTTCTTTATTTTGTTATCACTTCATTCCAACACTCTCGGTTCTTGACATAGAGATTCCCCTCTTGTTATAGATATTCATCATATTTTGTGCCTGAAATGAATAAGAATGGTGCAAGCAAATGCACACATGTCGACATGTATGAGATGATCATTAATAGATTGTTTAGCTGAAGAGGATTTTTGCAGCGAGAATAGCATGAGCTTAAGTAAGAAAAACTTGACGATGAGTGTCCTCAAATAATTTTTTTGAGGGAAATTAAATTCTTCTTAATGGCTGTTATGTTATTCACCATGATGATTAGGATTTAGGACCGCATTGATTATGTCCTCATAACCACCTTAAAACAACTTTGAATCATTGTCATTTTTAATCAATATCATGTTCCTTCGACTCAATTAATTCAATTCAATTTGAACTTGACTAAAAAAATATTCATGGATAATTAGATTATATTGCACCTGTCTATGTATGTATCGATTTCATACATATTTAAATGATCACCCATATCCACTCATACACTTGCACATGTATATATGAGTGTTTTGTATGGTATGGGTGCGCTCATTTGTATAATTATAGTCATGCTAAGCATACCTTATACATGAAATATGCATATATGTTTATGTGTATTAGTGATTTTTTATATATGTGTAAGCATTTATGGATACAAATATTATTGAGATGGATCATTCCTTCTAATATTGTTTTACATCTGCCACTTGATAAAATTTTTAAAATCAAGATTATATCATTGATTTAATCATTCATTAAGCTAATGAAAATTGCAAGGAATATCATACTACATCTTTTTTGAAATTTAAGTTTAGCAATGCATTTAACCACTCTCCTAACCATCTATTAAATTTGAATTATCATCAAGAACTCATTTATTTTATTATGAGTGATTTAAAAGTCTCTAACTTTGTGCANACTTTTTATATCAAGTACTTCGATATCAAACTCTTGTAATAACAGATCCCAGCTGCTCAACCTTAGTTTGACGTCCCTTTTTGACATCAGATACCTACTAATGGAATTGTTAGTATGAATAGTACACTTGGTACCAATCAAATACAGTCTCAATTTATTGAAAGCATATACAAAGGCGAGAAACTCCTTTTCAGTAGGAGTGTAGTTAACTTGAACTTCAAAAATCATTAAGATACTCAAATTTCCAAAACCATATCTTACAATAAAATGGAACAACCTTAATTTTAAATATAGATGATATCCTTTATAACATTTATAAATTGATTCCCACATTAGAGAAAGCTCATAAATATGGAGGAACCTTGAGATATGCATGACGACTCGTAACAAACTATTTCAATTGTCACATATATATTGAATTTAGTCAATCACTACCGTCACACGATCATCACTATTTGATCACCATTGTTAGATTGCAAACATTAACGAACCACCGTCAATTGCCAAACAACCATTGAGTCACCTTCGATGTCGAACTATGATCGTCCAACCTCTACACTTATTTCTAATAGCCTAAAGATTGTCTTCTAACTATGGTAGTTTGATCACTATTGCCTTAATATGATCATCCATTTATGATTGTTAGACTTTGGACACCTAAATACAATCACCCATCTACATCCACTTATATCACCGTCATCGCCTATCTTTGGCTGACCACCAATTTATGATCACACGATCTCCATCATTCGATTAAGATTATCCAACTATAAATAAATACACATCTTATTTTCTAGCATGATGATATATTAACATACATACATGTAGAAACACAACCTCACACATGTATATACACCACATTCCATGTTAACTTTTAAAAAGTTAAAATACTAGTATTTTATGTGATATTAAAGATTTGGATGGTATAAAGATAAAAAATAAAATTTAAGTGTTATTATATATAAGAACCCAACATTATAAAGTTGACAAACTAATGATTCTTGTTGCGTGTCAGATAATTCGCGACGGTAGAGTTATATTAACGTCTTAGTTTTGTATCAAAATTCACACAGATAAAAGAAGAGCTAATAGAAAAAACAACAGGAGTTTATACATGAGAAACTTAATAAATAAAAACTACAGTGAAATGTTTTCACTTTTTAAGAATGTGTCTTTTCTTGAACATCTTAAAATAATATTACATGAATGGGAGAAAATAGTGAAGAAGTGACAATGAACCGAATGGGATGATGGAAGATCGACGGTTAATATTGTGTAATGGCAAGATTTATTAGCATCTATGGCAGTTACCAATAGGCATGACTGATCCAGGATTATCAGTAGTGATAACCAAGTGATTGTGATCAAACAAAAATGATTTGGCAATGATAGGCTAAAGGTGGGAATGGCATCAGTCAAGCACAAGTGATCTAGCAACAACTAAGATAGCAACCAAGCACCGGTGAAGATGACAACGACACCATTTACATGACCATGTTGTGGATGTTGATAGGTGCTGATGGTCTGATAACAGTGGTGGGGGAGATATAGTTACATGACAAAGACAATAGAGGTTTGGCGACGACAGGGACAGTGGCAATGTCAGTGGGGTGATAGTGGTCTAGTGACAACCACTGTGGTATAGTTGCGGTGTCACCAAGCAACAATGCTTTGGTAATGATGATGATTTGATGAAGACTGATTGGTGTAGCAACGACAACAACGGTGATGGAGACTTGACGATGGTGGTCTGATGGTGGCAGCAGACTCAACATCGGTCGAGTTTTAATGGTCTTATCGCGATGACAACTTTGTTATTGTGGCTTGTACAGTGGTGGCGGTCTGGTGATGGTTATCTGATGAACGCTGGTCAGGTGTCAGTGGTCAGATGGAGATGGTAGCCTGATGACGTTAATCTTACATGACGACTGTGGTCCTACATTATTGGCGACCTGATGCTTGTGGCAGTGGCTTGTCTTCTATCGGGTGGTGGTGTTTCAATGGTGAAGATGGCCCAACGATCTGGTCCAATATGACACCAATGGTTCCATGATAGCTACCTGACGGTGGCGAAAGTGGCTCAATAAAAATGGAGGTGTTTGCTTAGCATGTTTCACATTTTGGTGACCTGGTGGAGTTGATAAACCAACTGCGGTGGTCCTACATGACTGTAGTGGCCCATCATATGCGATCCATCACGACGACGGTGGTACAAAGTCGGTTGTCCAGCGATGGCCGCCTAAAGATGGTGATAGTGACCCATAAACAATGGATTGATACTGTGACAACCTGACAATAGTGTTCTTGTACAACGATGATGATCTAGAGTAACCAGGCTGACACACATATTGGCTCGACATCTGTTGGGTAATGGAGGACTAGCGAGGAGGATGGTTCGATGACAATGTTCGTCTGAAGACATTGGTTTGGCAATAGTGGCGATAAAGCGGCGGTGGCACTATGATGTTGACAATGGTGATGAAAAAAAAACATTGGGCCACGGGTAGTTCAATGGTGGGTGAGCGGTGATGGTTCAATGATGGCCAAGGTCGGGCTATGGTGGTTCAAAGGTGACAACGGTGGTTATCAGACAGTGGTGCTCTTGTAGTAGTTGTGGTTGCGCTATGATGGTCCACCAACGGTAGTGGTCGAGTACGGCGCCTCAACGGTGATGGAGCTCAAAAGTCATTAAAAGCATAGAGTTTTATGCAGTCTGCTCATCTAGATCCCCTTTTCATGAAGAGAGTACAAGTATTTATTGATATTGAGAGTGACTTCCTCCATAAATACTGCATGAATCTAGACCACTTCATCAAACAACCCATAGTGATTCTCTTGAATGGACATAATTTTATGAGTATCTGCATGTCTTAATAACGTTATAATTAATCGATCTTAGGCTTGTTGGATTCATCACGTCAAGATGCTCAATATTATTATAAGTTTTGTCTTATTTGGAGATCATTTGGTTCCTCAAAATATATTCCTAAATTTATCTTTATTATTTTAGGTGTATTATTGGGCTCACTTGGATTTAAATCTGATCATATTTTATCATTTGGTTTATCTCACTTGTAAGTTTATTTTATCAAAAATTGAAGTGCTGGGATTTTCACATTTGATTATTGAAGCTTCCGGCCAAATTAGCTTCGAGATTTGTGTAAATTAATACAATTGTCTATGAATGTATCAAAACTTAAGAATGAAAAAAAATTATTGTTATGTTATCCATAATACAAATAAGCAAAGAAAAAAATAATAAATAATAAAATAGATTAAGTACAATAATAAAAAAAAAAAAATAATCAAAACTTATAAAAATTAAAGAAAATATCATCATCAGTAATTATTTAGAATATTGGACACAAAAATAAACATAAGTTATTTAGTATAATATAAATAATCAAATTCAATTGGTTATTATATATTTTGTATTTTTTTTTTAAATTATAATTTTTAAGGGCACATATATTTTTTAATATTTTATTTAAATTGGACTCACATCAAGAGTGTCCGTATTCGATGCATGTAGGACACTACACAACTACATATATTAGAAGCTATCATAACCTAATCCATTTATTATATAGATCATGCAATTTCTTAGATCTCCACTAAAATATTTCTTTAATAATCCAATAATATATATGTCTATTTTAATAATTTGTTTTTACCTTTTTCAAAATAAAAAAAAATTAAGCGTCAAAATTATTTTATTTAGATCTTACTAACATGATAGTACTTTAGTTCTTTGATCTATCGCAATACCATCAAGGTTGATGGCAAATAGCCAGAGCTGCTTACATTTATGGGATCAAGGTGAGTTCTACATAGCATTCCTAATATGGCCAAAAATGTATGCATAAAATTTATCCCTAACATAAATATATTTGATTTCATGACCCGCTTATAGCTATAAGATCTTTATGACTGCATTTCATATTAATTTTATAAGAGCATGAGCAATATGTTTGGGGTTGCAGTACGGTGTGGTGTGGTAGCGCATCATAATTTTGTCTGTTTGGGTAAACTGCGAGATAAAAGTTGTCAGTCAAATTAGAATTTTTCCACCTACCCTGACTTGGTGCGGTGGAAACTTTCTAGCTACGATCTGATTTTTTCAAAAAAAAAAAATTATAAGCGCTACTGTAGTTTTTTGAACATCATATTATTTTTCAACGGTTTCACAGCTGCTTTTTAATAAGTTGTAGTTGTCTCATACAAACAGTCGTTTTAGTCATTAGCATTTATATTCTTACCTTGAAAACTAAATACAACTAATGCCCAATGTATTATTAATCTAGAACAAGGGTACAAATAATACACGATTAAGTTCATAAATAGGTTAACTTTTTCATTCAATGACTCATCTGTAAATTCTTATTAATAAGACAGATTTGATAGGCATTTCACTTAACCTGAATCTATTGGTCATAACTCTAGCCTTTTTAAGCAAAAGCAATATATTTGATAGACCCGAGTCAACTCAAACCCAAACCCAAACCCAACCCACATATCATATATCTCATATGAAGGCTACAATTTTTTGAATCAAAACAACATGATTAACATGAAAATCAAATGTTTAATTATCCTACTAATATGTAAGTTTATTTAATTAATATGCTTGTAATTATTAAAAGCACAAACTCAAACAATAGTAAATTTAATAAGCATATCTATTAGTTCAATTTTTTGAATTGAGTTTGCATAAAGTTAAGGAGGGAGGACATTTATTGACACCTCTAACTATTGGTTTAACCATTATGTGCCAGATTATCTGAACTTATGAATGAGTTTATAAAATAAATATATTTTTTATCATTTGATTATTTGAAAAATGGGGGCAATTACATATAGGGCATCCAAAACATTGCTATTTACGAATCGAGCACCCTCTTTCATCTTTTTCTTCAAAATCTTACTCTAATATAAAGGTGGTGATAAAACCCCAACTCGTATTTTTTTCATTTTTATCAAATTATCAATGATTTAATTGTGGCACGCCAAAGATCAAGAGGGTGCTTGATTTGAAAATAGTAATGTTTTGAGTGCCCTGTATGTAATTATCCCATTAAAAATATTCTGGTAATTTTGTTGAAATTACCAATTTAAAGGGTTATTTTCATACAACACCGAGCTTTATAGGAACGAGTATATTATGAAAAATGCGACCATTTTGCAATAAAGTAGATTAAGAAGATTTACATAAATACCACTTTATCCATAAGTATTTATATCTATAGGGGTGCAAACAAGCCGAACATGAGCGAGCCCTGGCTCAGCTTGTGTTCAATTCATTTATATTTTGAGTTCAAAAAGTGTGTTTTTGTTCGGCTTGTTTGCTTAACGANTTCTTTTATAATCCAATAATATATATGTCTATTTTAATAATTTGTTTTTACCTTTTTCAAAATAAAAAAAAAATTAAGCATCAAAATTATTTTATTTAGATCTTGCTAACATGATAGCACTTTAGTACTTTGATCTATCGCAATACCATCAAGGTTGATGGCAAATAGCCAGAGATTCTTACATTTATGGGATCAAGGTGAGTTCTACATAGCATTCCTAATATGGCCAAATATGCATGCATAAAATTTATCCCTAACATAAATATATTTGATTTCATGGCCCGCTTATAGCTATAAGATCTTTATGACTGCATTTCATATTAATTTTATAAGAGCATGAGCAATCTGTTTGGGGTTGCGGCGCAGTAGCACATCATAATTTTATCTGTTTGGGTAAACTGCGAGATAAAAGTTGTCAGTCAAATCAGAATTTTTCTACCTACCCTGGCTCGGTGCGTGGAAACTTTCTAGCTGCGGTCTGATTTTTTCAAAAAAAAAAAAATTATAATCGCTACTGTAGGTTTTTTAACATCATATTATTTTTAAGCGGCTTCACAGCTGCTTTTTAATATGTTGTAGTTGTCCCAAACAAACAATCGTTTTAGTCATTAGCATTTATATGCTTACCTTGAAAACTAAATACAACTAATGTCCGATTTATTATTAATCTAGAACGAGGGTACAAATAATACACGATTAAGTTCATAAATAGGTTAACTCTTTCATTCAATGACTCATCTGTAAATTCTTATTAATAAGACAGATTTGATAGGAAGTTGACTAAACCTGAGTCTGTTGGTCATAACTCTAGCCTTTTTAAGCATAAGCAATATATTTGATAGACTCGAGCCAACCCAACTCACATATCATATATCTCATATGAAGGCTACAAATTTTTTAATCAAAACAACATGATTAACATGAAAATCAAATGTTTAATTGNCAAAATAAAGTCCCCATCAATCAAAATAATGTAGTATTAAAATTGATGGGCTAAACTTCGACTCAATAAAACAAAAAAATTAGAAGGAAAAAAAAGGTATTTTTAAATTACTATTTTAAACTACTAAACCTAATCCCAGCTTCCTCACAACCGTCCAACCTAGAAATGGTCTTCATGGTCGTCGCTTTATAACTAAGATATTGCCGTCCTCTAAAGGGACCCAGAAGTGGACCTCAAAACTGACCCTATTGTTTAAATTTCTAATTTCTTCAGATCCGACAAAAAAATTAATATTCTCAACATTGGGTTCAGATTCGTAGAATCCAAAGAAGATAGTACAAATATAAATTTAAATATTTAATATTTCATGTTAATGCTGTAATTACTATGATTTGATATATTTAGATCAGAATATTTATTATATTATCTATATTAATCACTAATTATTTTTTTAATATATTAAGTAGTCATTAATGAGAAATTTGTTGAACTAATTAGTCTTTATTCAGTGTATAGATATTCATGAACTATTTATTGGTAAATTATTTACTAATCCAATCAATCATGGTTGATATTTTTATTAAGTAAATTCAATAATAATTCATAATTTATTTTTTCTTAGTTAATTATGATTCAATTAATTATTAAGATTATGTTAGTTATAATAAAATCTATTAAATAATGAACAATTTGTTAACCCACTAATTATTAGTGATTAGTAATAAATTGGAGATATTTAATTTCTTAATTATGTATTTACATTTCTCTTACCTAAACACTCATATTTACATTGATAGCACTTTATTGTTTTAAGCCACTGCATGATAGTGTAATTCACTTTTGGATGAGTGATGATATTGTTGTTGTCGATGTGATACTAAAGAATTGATTTGACTGTTTTGTGTGTAAATATGAAAATTTAGTTGTTAGATATGTAAATATATAAGAATGTTGTGTAATGCATGTAAATGGCCTTAAATTAAATTAATGGAAATTATTTTATTAAATTATAGTAATTAGTAATAAATTAAGTTTAAATAAAACTCCTTTGAAACCCTACCCTCAACTCCCGCACAAAACTTACTCTTTTGAAACATAAGACTACCTTCTTATTCCCTTCGATGCAATCACGGTAAGAGTTAATTGGGAAAGCAATGATGTGATTGCGGTGTGTGGAAACCTAAAAGACTCGTGTTTTTCTCCTCCTTTCGCTCTGCAATGCAAATAAATCTCGTCTATACGACCCACGCCTTTCGTGTGCGTCATTTTGAGTATATTTTGTTAAGCCGCCTTTTAATTAAATTTACTGAACTCATAATTTAAGGTAAAAAGTAGAATGAGATTTACAATTTTAAAGGATTTAAAGTTTTCACTTTTGTTGTTTGACATGATTTAGGTTAAATCCTGCTTAAATCTTGCTCAGTTCCTAGTGTCAAACCCAACTTAAATCTGGCTCAATTCCTATTGCCAAACTTAACTCTTCTTTTTAAAGGTGACTAACCCCTCACTAGTGATCCCATCTCCTCAACTAGCAGAGGAGGCATCCTCCTCTCCTTCTCTCATCTACTTTCCCAAGAATCCTACAAGCATTCACCAACCCTTTTTGTTGTATGTGTCATCACCATTGAAAATAAGATCAAAAGTAGTAGTTTTCGCAGACAAAATGCCACTAACCAACAATGATGTCGGTGAATCTTAAGAGCAAACAGTTATAAAAAGAAGTTTTCTTTTCTTCCTCTCTTTGCAGCTCTTAGAAGTACATAACGAATGATTCATTTAAGGTATTTTGAAAATATAATTGAAAGTATATGCTGAAAGTAAATTTTTAAAATTATTGTTAGTAATATTAACTTAAGGAATAAGTCATATGCTTAACTTGAAAAAAAAAATTAAGTATTAATAAATGTAAAAATATGATAAAATTCAATGATTTAAATGCAAACCATTAAAAAGATTAAAAAGTATATCTTTCTACTATATCAAAATTTTTAAATAATTTTCACCTAATTTTTAATTTGCATCATGTCATTACTAATAAAAATAATTAAAATTATTTCTATTATTAAATTAAAAAAAATGAACAGCCGACACTAATTCACAGAATTGACCACCAACTCCATTAGTTTAATCACATTCAAACCCAAAATTAAAGATGGCAGCAGCTCAAACACTTTTATATTACATAACCTCAATCATGTTGTGAAATGCTTCTCCTCGTATTTCGAACCGGTTCCGACCAAAATGACCCGCAAAAACATCCTTCTGCTATCATATACTCCTCCCACCTATCCGGTCCAGATACTCCCCGAACCGGCCCTCCCCACCCAAAAATTGCACGCTATACCTCGAGGGCCTGCACGTAATTTATACAATTCCCGAGGGGCTGCAGTCAAAAAGACCATCTCTTAGTTTTATCCCAAAGGGCTGTAAAGCGGCAGCAAAAGCCGAACCTCCAACGTTCTAATTTCAGTGAAGCTCTTGAAGCTGAGAAATTTTAGGAGGAAGAAAAAATAGAAATTATTTTAATTTTTTTTAATTAATTAATTATTTATTTTTTTTCCCATAATGCATTTTAATAATTTCCCGTGATGGACGGAGAGTCGGAAAGCATATTTCGATTTTTGTGTCTCCTCCGCATAAAATAATGCCCTGGATTTCAAAATATCTCCATTTTAGTAATTATTGTTTTACTTTTATCACCTACTAATTAATTATTTAATTATTTAACATAAATTAATTTTTTTGTGCTCTCGAGCCACCACTCTTCTCTCAGGCGAAGCTCTCACTCCGTTGAGCGACGAGCCGGCGGGTGGCGTTTCGCGAAAGAAATCCAGCGCTGGAGCTCGATGAAATCTAGCCGTTCGAATCCGATCGGCGAGATTTGCTAGGGTTTGTTGTCGGGGCGTATGTTATGTATGGAGGGAAGGGAAGGGATGAAACAGGGCGGTTTTATGGGGGCAACGGAGGTTGGCGGGGGATATCAAAATCCGTTGCCGGTGGTGACAAGAGCAGACAATCCCGGTCCAAGCGGGGGCATAGTTTCGCCGGCTCCTCTTGCCGGGCCGGCTGGGTTGACGGTATGGTCTGGATCGGCTGGCGAGGGGATGCAGGGGAAGAAGAAGAGGGGAAGACCGAGGAAGTACGCGCCGGATGGGAGCGTGATGGTGCCGCTGAACCCGACGCCAATCTCGTCTTCTCTCCCGCCGGGACAGCAGTCGGCGCCGCCGGCTTTCTCGTTGAAACGGGGGAGGGGGAGGACGGGGGGGTTCTTGACGAAGCAGCAACCGAGGATTGAGTTGGAATCGTTAGGTAAATTAATTGCTCGGCAAATGTTCGTAACAGTTCATGATTATTTGGTATTGATTCTGTTTGAATGGAACGTTTTGGGCTTATGAACAATTTTGTGCTTTCGCGTTTGGCCATTTGTTTGGTTTTTTTGTTGGCTTGCGTTTCGCACNTAAATTAGAATCAATTTATCAAAGAATCTGCCGTAATAGGAAGTGGACCGGGTCTCCACCTTCCTCAACATTATCGAATGAAATCCTTAGTTAATAGCAAAGAATATATTTCGACATGTGCATTTGCTTGCACTATCCTTATTCATTTCGGTTATAAAATATGATGAATATATATATAAAAAAAAAGGGGAATCTCTTTATCTAAAATCAAGAGTGATAGAATGAAGTGATAACCAAATAGAGAAATCAAGATATTTTACTCAACTAATGAGAAAATATAAATCTAAAAGAATAAATATGTCTCCCATTAATAATGTCTCATTGTTCAATAAATTAATTGGTTGGGTAAAATATCTTGATTTCTCTATTTTGTTATCACTTCGTTCCAACACTCTTGATTCTTGACATAGAGATTCCCCTTTTGTTATAGATATTCATCATATTTTGTGCATGAAATGAATAAGAATAGTGCAAGCAAATGCACATATCGACATGTATGAGATGATCATTAATAGATTGTTTAGCTGAAGAGGGTTTTGCGGCGAGAATAGCATGAGCTTAAGTAAGAAAAAATTGACTATGAGTGTATTCAAATAATTTTTTTAAGGGAAATTAAGTTCTTCTTCTTAATAATATAGATTTTTAAGTTAATGGTTGTTATGTTATTTCACCATCATGTTTAGGATTTAGGACTGCATTGATTATTTCCTCATAACCACCTTAAAACAACTTTAAATCATTGTCATTTTAATCAATGTCATTTTCCTTCGACTCAATTAATTCAATTCAATTTGAAGTTGACTAAAAAAATATTCATGGATAATTAAATTATATTGCATCTGTCTATGTATGTATCGATTTCATACATATGCAAATGATCACCCATATTTGCACATGTAGCGCTCATGTTTATAATTATATTCATGCTAAGCATACATTATACATGAAATATGCATATATGTTTATGTGTATTAGTGATTTTTTATATATGTGTAAGAATTTATGGATACAAATATTATTGAGATGGATCATTCCTTCTAATATTGTTTTACATCTGCCACTTGATAAAATTTTTAAAATCAAGATTATATCATTGATTTAATCATTCATTAAGCTAATGAAAATTGCAAGGAATATCATACTACATCTTTTTTGAAATTTAAGTTTAGCAATGCATTTAAGCACTCTCCTAACCATCTATTAAACTTGATTTATCAGCAAGAACTCATTTATTTTATTATGAGGGATTTAAAAGTCTCTAACTTTGTGCCTGTAATTATCTTATCATGCATTTGAAGCCATTTTTTCTGAAACTTTTATTGCAACCGATTGATGATAAGACGAACTTAAAAAATTTTGCAATATTCGATGCCAATAATTTTAATCATGCGAAAAATAATTGATGGATTAGAATTTACATATAAAGGAGATGATAACATCACATCTGTTTGGATAGAGAATAGAGATGCTTCTTGNATTGCAACCGATTGATGATAAGACGAACTTAAAAAATTTTGCAATATTCGATGCCAATAATTTTAATCATGCAAAAAATAATTGATGGATTAGATTTTACATATAAAGGAGATGATAACATCACATCTATATGGATAGAGAATAGAGATGCTTCTTGAAGAAACATGCAAATGTCTATAATCTCTCTCTCTCTCTCTCAATCTATATATATNTATATATATATATATATATATATATATATATGTGCGATAGTCTGAATATGATATCAGGTATCATACGACGACTCATCGAAATATTTCTTCAACGTTATAAGAGGGAATGGGAGCTGAACGAGATCAAGTTTGACTTTTAATAATGCCAGTACATCTGGTCCAAACCGACCTGGCGAATCTAAAGAATAGTTTTTTAGATTTTTGACATCGCGTCAGTCCAGTTTCAATATTTTTTTCTGCTGAATGCAGAAACTTTGGGTATCAGGTCTGTAAAAACATGTGAATTATGTGGTATCTATGTAAATTTCCTCTCCCTTTTTTTTAAAGAAGATGCCACCATGCATGTGCACTATCTCAACTTTAATAAACTCTTGCAAAAAAGATTTGACTTTTCTTTAATATATGTCCCGGGCACCGAAATTGAAAGTTTAGGGATGGATTGACTTGTATATTTTGCACAATTAAATTAATTTTGTAATTCAAATCGATTGGAATCAGTTTTCCTTACAGTTTGTTGAATTTATTGGAGTTCTCTCAGGCGAAATGGTGGCATGTNAAAGTTTAGGGATGGATTGACTTGTATATTTTGCACAATTAAATTAATTTTGTAATTCAAATCGATTGGAATTAGTTTTCCTCACTGTTTGTTGAATTTATTGCCGTTCTCTCAGGCGAAATGGTGGCTTGCTCAGCCGGCGCAAATTTCACGCCTCATATAATCACTGTAGCATCTGGCGAGGTACGGTTTGATTGTTCGCATATATATTTATTGTTTTCACGGTGCTGTGGAGCTTATTAGTACGAAGAGCTTGCTGAACTCATTTATTTCCTGTTGTATTGTACTAACCTGACATTTGTTGTACGTAATGGAATCTTTTATCGAGCCTTGAAAGTGGAGTTGGTGCCCAGACGAATTTGACTGACACGTTAAGATTTGATTGATTCGATCTGTCTGATGAATCCTGTCACTTAAAATAGAGCTAGAATAATCTTTTTCGGTAGGAGAAAATATATACTATCCGACAATGTATGGAGCAATTCATCAGACATAATATTATTTTTGGATGATATGATGTCTTCTTGATTGAATATTTTTTCTTGGGTCTCTTGTTCGAAGCTCATTAATCTGAAAAGATTTTCCAAACTTAAATATATTTATAGAACTATCAAATTTTTAGAGCACGAATAATCTATTTATCATGTTAGAATAAATTATAGTGTACGTACCTTATAATATATGTTGAAATGCTTCTTGGAAATTTGCAAAATCCCACAGGAAATTCATTAGATTGAGTCACATTGGGCCTTCGGTTTCTATTCCATTCAATATAGTGTTATCGAATGAAATCCTTAGTTAATAGCAAAGAATGTATTTCGACATGTGCATTTGCTTGCACTATTCTTATTCATTTCGGGCATAAAATATGATGAATATATATAAAAAAAGGGGAATCTCTTTATCAAAAATCAAGTGCTAGAATGAAGTGATAACCAAATAAAGAAATCAAGATATTTTACTCAACTAATGAGAAAATATAAATCTAAAAGAATAAATAAGTCTCCCATTAATGATGTCTCATTGTTCAATAAATTACTTAGTTGGGTAAAATATATTGATTTCTTTATTTTGTTATCACTTCATTCCAACTCTCTTGGTTCTTGACATAGAGATTCCCCTCTTGTTATAGATACTCATCATATTTTGTGCATGAAATGAATAAGAATGGTGCAAGCAAATGCACATGTCGACATGTATGAGATGATCATTAATAGATTGTTTAGCCGAAGAGGATTTTGCGGCGAGAATAGCATGAGCTTAAGTAAGAAAAAATTGACGATGAGTGTCCTCAAATAATTTTTTTGAGGGAAATTAAATTCTTCTTCTTAATAATATAGATTATTAAGTTAATGGTTGTTATGTTATTTCACCATCATGATTAGGATTTAGGACCGCATTGATTATGTCCTCATAACCACCTTAAAACAACTTTGAATCATTGTCATTTTTAATCAATATCATTTTCCTTTGACTCAATTAATTCAATTCAATTTGAAGTTGACTAAAAAAATATTCATGGATAATTAAATTATATTGCACCTGTCTCTGTATGTATCGATTTCATGCATATTTAAATGATCACCCATATCCACTCATGCACTTGCACATGTATATATGAGTGTTTTGTATGGTATGGATGCGCTCATTTGTATAATTATAGTCATGCTAAGCATACCTTATACATGAAATATGCATATATGTTTATGTGTATTAGTGATTTTTTATATATGTGTAAGCATTTATGGATACAAATATTATTGAGATGGATCATTCCTTCTAATATTGTTTTACATCTGCCACTTGATAAAATTTTTAAAATCAAGATCATAGCATTGATTTAATCATTCATTAAGATAATGAAAATTGCAAGGAATATCATACTACACCTTTTTTGAAATTTAAGTTTAGCAATGCATTTAACCACTCTCCTAACCATCTATTAAACTTGAATTATCATCAAGAACTCGTTTATTTTATTATGAGTGATTTAAAAGTCTCTAACTTTGTGTCTGTAATTATCTTATCGTGCATTTGAAGCCATTTTTTCTGAAACTGTTATTGCAACAGATTGATGATAAGACGAACTTAAAAAATTTTGCAATATTCGATGCCAATAACTTTAATAATGCGAAAAATAATTGATGGATTAGATTTTACATATAAAGGAGATGATAACATCACATCTATTTGGATAGAGAATAGAGATGGGTCTTGAAGAAACATGCAAATGTCTATAATCTCAATCTATATATATATATATATATATATATATATATATATATATATATTTGTGTGTGTGTGTGTGTCTTTGTGTGTCGCTCGCCATGACTCTTTGTTTGGCATCTGCAAAGTTAGTTATATATATATAATTTAACACTTTCAATTATTCTTTGTTGAAATATTACTTTTTTTATGTTGCAATTAAATTTGTTCTTCTAAATTATAGCATCTAAAATTATGCATATTTCTTCTCTTATTATTGATTAAGGATGTTACAATGAAGATAATGTCATTTTCTCAACAAGGACCTCGAGCTGTTTGTATCCTCTCAGCCAATGGTGTGATTTCAAATGTAACTCTTCGGCAACCTGATTCCTCGGGCGGCACATTGACTTATGAGGTTCTCACCTTTTTTATTTACTCTTTTGTTTAACTATAGATTTTGGAAATTATTATTTTCAAATATCTTCTTTGTGAAGCCAAATACTTGGTTCGAACAACTTAATTTATTAGTTGTTTATTATGATAGCTTTCTAGGTTCTATATTGCAAAGAAATTGAGGCATTGTAGATTTTTGCTTCCTTGGTGGTGTTTAGTTATGACTACGTAAAAAGTGATGGTAAAGTTCTTGAGAAAATTGGATATGATTTTGAATAGCAAACTAATTTAATGTTGTTCCATTTGGTTGGTATGACTTAAAAAACATGTAGTTCATTTATTTATTTATTGATAGGCCTTGTGATCCATGATTCTTTTTGTTACTGAATATGGTAGTGGGTAGACNCGGGCGGCACATTGACTTATGAGGTTCTCACCTTTTTTATTTACTCTTTTGTTTAACTATAGATTTTGGAAAATATTATTTTCAAATATCTTCTTTGTGAAGCCAAATACTTGGTTTGAACAACTTAATTTATTAGTTGTCTATTATGATAGCTTTCTAGGTTCTATATTGCAAAGAAATTGAGGCATTGTAGATTTTTGCTTCCTTGGTGGTGTTTAGTTATGACTACGTAAAAAGTGATGGTAAAGTTCTTGAGAAAATTGGATATGATTTTGAATAGCAAACTAATTTAATGTTGTTTCATTCGGTTGGTATGTTCTTAAAAAAACATGTAGTTCATTTATTTATTTATTGATAGTCCTTGTGATCCATGATTCTTTTTGTTACTGAATATGGTAGTGGGTAGACATTCATGGATCTAGTGTTTTAATTTTGCTATAAAACATAATGAAAATTATATTTAGGACTTGAAGATTCGTCTATGGTATCTAAAGATGGTTGCATTCCATGTTGTTTGAAAACGTTCCTAATAAACCAAATCTATGATACTATAGCCGACTCAATATATCAAGTAATTAACTTAATTAATCAATGGCATAATTANGAAAATTATATTTAGGACTTGAAGATTCGTCTATGGTATCTAAAGATGGTTGCATTCCATGTTGTTTGAAAATGTTCCTAATAAACCAAATCTATGATACTATAGCTGACTCAATATATCAAGTAATTAACTTAATTAATCAATGGCATAATTCACATGATTAAACCTCCATTATTAAATTTATTTTTAATCAAAAGTATCTTATTAGGTTTAGATTTAATTGGTACTCTGCATTTCAAGCTCAACTCTAAACAAATCTTGGTCTAACTATATAAATAAAAAGATTAATTATGCTTAATCCATNATTAGGTTTAGATTTAATTGGTACTCTACATTTCAACCTCAACTCTAAACAAATCTTGGTCTAACTATATAACTAAAAAGATTAATTATGCTTAATCCACCTTAAGAAATTTATTCTCTTGAGTTTCTCATTTATATATCAAGAAACTTACAAGGAATGTTTGACTTTTCCTAAACGATAAGGCCTGTGCTTTTTTAGGGTATTCGGAGATGATATATGTGCTCATTATTATATTCATATTTTTTTATTATTTGACAATTTCTTATTTTACTGAAGGTAACGATATCATTTATTTGTATTACGCCACTTTGATTTAAATTAATCTAATAAATGAAGGTCTTCATAATTTTTTTTATCTCTACAAAAGATTGATAAGAGGCCTCAATTTTACTTACTAATTTTAAACAACATATTTTATATGCCATTTAAGGCTCTAAATCACTTAGAAGAGTATTACTATTTTTTTGTGGTGTCAACTATATGTATGTTGTCACACAAGATCAAAGGTTTATGTCACCAAAATCCTCTTTATCTTGTAAGGAAGATCTGTTATAATTTAATCTATTTTCCATGTGAGATGAAGTTTCACTAGGAGTTTCAATTACATTGTTGGGTAGAGGTATTTACTTGGTAGAAATTTTAGAAATTTGGAAGTATTATAGATTTTTTNAATCTATTTTCCATGTGAGATGAAGTTTCACTAGGAGTTTCAATTACATTGTTGGGTAGAGGTATTTACTTGATAGAAATTTTAGAAATTTGGAAGTATTATAGATTTTTCCCTCTATCGAGAATGTTACTTATTAGCACCATTGTTGCATGCCTTATGTCAAAGGCCTTAGGAGACACTTGCAAGGAAATATTTTGTGCCACCTAGATGACTTAAGATGTTCGAGCATTCTTTTTTTTATTTTATTCTTAAGTAGTGTAAATTATCTACTATCACTTTTTAGTTTGGGAATTTATTGCAATTATGGAAGGATCNATTAGCACCATTGTTGCATGCCTTATGTCAAAGGCCTTAGGAGACACTTGCAAGGAAATATTTTGTGCCACCGAGATGACTTAAGATGTTCAAGTATTCTTTTTTCATTTTATTCTTAAGTAGTGTAAATTTTCTACTATCACTTGTTAGTTTGGGAATTTATTGCCTTTATGGAAGGATCTTAGCTTGTCATTCCTATCGAGCTCCAACTTTGTTCGAGGTTTAATTTTTTTTTTTTTTTGGCTTATTGGTTTCCTTTGTGCATACTTTAAGCAAAAGTCAATTACTTTTCTTTATCAACATTGTAAGAGAATATGGTGTGCACCTCACTCTTCTCGGCATTTGAAGTTTTTTCACTTTTTTTGTGAGTGACCTTTGAATTTTAACAAGCTCAATTCCTTAAAATTTCCGGTCAATCTAATAGCTCCAAGAATGTTATGATATCAAAGCCATACATTTGTACAACATCGTCCAGTCATCAGTATTTCCCATTACGGATCATAGTTCATAATAATCTTTCCATGCATGATTTTTACCACTAACTCCTTTTTTTTGCGCTTCTCTACTTAAGGTTTACAATGGCATCCTCGAACATTACTATCATACCATTTAAAAGCAACCGCCAATAAGCGTAGTGATATTAACCAAATGTTGTGACATACTGGCGAATCACACAAGTAAATGTGTCATACAAGCAGTATATGGATAAGAGTTCCAAGTGTCAATCCCACTAGCAACGATCTAAATTACAAAGTTAAAAAAGTTCTAGCCTACTAAAATCAAACCTAGCATGAATGCTCAAATGTTGATGTTAATGTAAAAGTGGCTATCTTAATTTTTCAAAGTAGAATTCCTAAATTAAAGGTTTGAGGTCACTAGCAAAAGTAGTTTCTCCTCTGATTATAATCCTAAATACCTAGAGTTTAAGATTCAGTTGGTGATTATCAAGAGCGAAATTCTTCCTTAACCCTTACCAACGTCAATAATGAAGTTAGGATCATCAACCAATTTAGTTCTCTAAATCTAGTGAAATTCCCACTTAACAAGTATCTCCACAAATGACTATGAGCAATATTCTTATTCTCCTAGTTAGTGAATTTTATCCTCATTGTTCCGTTATGAATTCCTCTAAATTACGAAGCTCACAACATATTTTAATACTTCAATTGAATGGATTGAAGGTAAATTATGATAGTAGGGATAGAGTCTCACAGTTTAAAACAAATAAAATTTAATCTCACAAACTCTAGAATTTTTATTTACCACATCAGGAAAGAAAAAGGTTTAGTTCCTACTCATGCTTGAAAATAACAATAAATACATATTCATTTATCAAAGTAATGAAAGGTGCAATAAGTATTATGAGTGCACAACAAGCTTAGGAAAAACAATCCATATTATACCCTTTTAAAATGATGAAAATGACGCAATTGTGTTCCTCTACTATCCTCACCTATGCCCCCGACAATCTCTAATCCCTTCTTTCTCCCTCTCAAACTTCATCGCACACCCATAGGAAAAAGAAAATCAAGAAAAGAACTCTAGAGACAATGGTGCAAGATTGCTCTCCTGTTTGTCTTTATTTTCCACTTATATCCCTCACTCATCCACTGATATTTCCCTCGATCCATCGACTATTGCTGACCAACTGGATGAAGCCTCAGATCGCCACATAAGCTGAACTGTTGTAACTCTCTTCAGCTTTGGAGTTACGAGGTGTAGCACATAAGCCTTGAGCACTCGGAATGAAGTAGAGCACAAAATAGGTAGGAGGTGTCCAAGCGCTCTCCTGTTTGGCGCCTTGCCACCTGAAATGGATGAGGGGCGCCTATGCTGGCACTAAATCTCTAGGTTGTTAGGACATGCGTAAATGGAGGGGAAGAGGAGCTCCCTTGCGCCTTTTGCTTAGCGTAGGAGCACCAAGCGCTTAGTCTTAGCATTGTAATTGAGAGGGAGGGGCACCTTTGCACCCCTGTGCAGGTGCAGGAGCACCAAGCGCTCAGAGTTGAGCACCTATTTGGACCAAGGTGAGGTGCCTACGCATCCCAATGCAGGCACAAAAGCTCCTAACTCTTAGTTTGGTTGGTTTCTTGGGCATGGTTGGGTGGCACCTCATTTGATTCTAACATTACATGTTAATTATACGTTATAAAAAACACCCAAAAGACATAAAACAGAACATCTAATAGATAAATTATATTGGAAATTTAAATAATTATTTCACAAAATTCACACATATCAACTATTAATACAATGAGGATATTACAACATCCATCCTCTTATATTCTTACATGCATATTGCAATAAGTTAAGCCAAGTGTTTTTTTCATACTAACAGTTCATTGAACATGTGGAACTTAGGATCAAAATACTACTTCAGAAATATTATTGAATAATACTTGGTTGGATTTTGTAAATCCTTGCATATCAACTTCTTTTTGTTCCAAAACTATGATTATTTTGAGCTTCTTATTGGTAAAGTTTAGACCAACTTTAGGTTACCTTTCTCCCAATTTCAAACTTTGGGGGTGGGTTGCTTGTATGCAAATTATAACTATGGGTCTCTTTCATACAAAAAAAAATGATGTTGATTAATTCAGATCATGGTTCATTATAGCATTGAATTATGGGACGTACTTTGAACACTCTTCAATATGTGCCCTTAATGCTTGGATTTTTTATTGATATTCATAGATGATTTGTTATGTTTCTCGATGCGATCATGTTTATTTGACAAGGTCTCCTCCAAATTTGGTATTCTTGTTAGAGGATGGGGATGTCAACCACTGCGTTAGAGAATGATCTTATTGGATGTGTCGTCATCATGTTTTTCATTATTTTTTGTGTTGCCCCCTCCACAACTCCCGTTGAATTCACCTAGGAAGCTTAGAAATGAACTTCACTATTTGACTCCATTTGTTGGGATGCGATCCACTCTTTGATCCACAGTTATGCACTATGAGAAGATGCACCATGAGTAGAAACCCTAATCTTCAACAAAATCCTTGTCATTAATCTCATTCGGTCTATATGCACCACCACAATTATCATCAATTCCATCGATGACACTTTTGGCAGTGGTCGTATGACCTCAAGAAAGCCCTTTCATGTCATTCTACTCAATCATCTCTTTCAAAATATTGAGAATCCATTAGATTTATTCACCAAATCTAGTTTCGACTCCTTTAATGCATTATGACTACAAAGAAAAAACACCTATGTTAGAAATCATATGGAGAAGTTTCAGTTTAAATGAAGGTCACTAATGGAGGGAATGAGGTGAGGGAGAACTTTGAAAATATGACACAAATAAACATATATTTATAGGGTTTAGAATTGGAGAAAGTGCAAAACCCTTGACTTTTTGCCTTATTATTGCCATCCATGTGTCAATTACAGAGGAAACAACAAATAGTTTGTTTAAAGTGCTAGATTAATATGAGAAAAAGTTAAGGAGGCTTTTTGTCGAGCAGTGCTAGAGTTTCTACTTAGCAGTTACATTCTCCAACCTTCTTTCTTTCTTTTACTCTCATCCGGTTTCTAACCAAGGCATGTAATGCCTAAGTTTTATACTTTTGTCATTATTACTAGTGAGCTAAGAGGCTATTTCTTCTTAACCTTAGAGCTTCGACAAAGATTCTCCCTATCCCCTTACCTCTTCACATTTGTTATGAATTCTCTAGACTGATGGATGTGCACTGCAACAATTCTTTTTATACTGTTTTTCGGTTCTACCAATCAAATTTTGTCAATTACTTATCCTCCTCTAAGTGCTTTCAACTAAGCCACCATCTTACTACAAAACCCAATAAATCTGGCATTTATTTCTCAAAATCTATGAAAGAGCACACCAAACAATAAATTTGTATTATACTTGGATTCTAACATAAGCCTCTTCCTTAGGATTACCTTGGCATTTCTATAAACTCATTTAAACTAAAAAGTTTTGGTTGCCCAAAAATTTTGGAGTGATTGCAGTGTCGGAGCCTCGGAAATTGGAAACAAACATTATTTACCTTCTATGGCATATTCCAATTAGTCAAAATGACCATTTGANATATTGGAAATTTAAATAATTATTTCACAAAATTCACACATATCAACTATTAATACAATGAGGATACTACAACATCCATCCCCTTATATTCTTACATGCATATTGCAATAAGTTAAGCTAAGTATTTTTTTCATACTAACAGTCCATTGAACATGTGGAACTTAGGATCAAAATACTACTTCAGAAATATTATTGAATAATACTTGGTTGGATTTTGTAAATACTTGCATATCAACTTTTTTTTGTTCCAAAACTATGATTATTTTGAGCTTCTTATTGGTAAAGTTTAAACAAATTATTGTTAATGCTTTAGGTTACTTTTCTCCAAATTTCAAACTTTAGGGTGGGTTGCTTGTATGCAAATTATAACTATGGGTCCCTTTCAGACAAAAAAATGATGTTGATTAATTCAGATCATTGTTCATTATAGCATTGAATTATGGGACTTACTTTGAACACTCTTCAATATGTGCCCTTAATGCTTGGATTTTTATTGATATTCATAGATGATTTGTTATGTTCCTCGATGCGATCATGTTTATTTGACCAGCTCTCCTCCAAATTTGGTATTCCTATTAGAGGACTGGGATGTCGACCACTGCGTTAGAGAATGATCTTATTGGATGTGTCTTCATCATGTTTTTCATTATTTTTTGGGTTACTTTTGGTTGCCCAAAAAAATGCAGTTACATTCTCCACAACTCCTATTGAATTCACCTGGGAAGCTTAGAAATGAACTTCACTATTTGATTCCATTTGTTGGGATGTGGTCCACTCTTTGAGCCACAATTATGCACTATGAGAAGATGCACCATGAGTAGAAACCCTAATCTTCGACAGAATCCTTGTCATTAATCTCATTTGGTCTATATGCACCACCACAATTATCATCAATTCCATCGATGACACTTTTGACAGTGGTCGTATGACCTCAAGAAAGCCCTTCCATGCCATTCTACTCAATCATCTCTTTCAAAATATTGAGAATCCATTAGATTTATTCACCATCATCAGGGACATATTTTGAACTACCAAATCTAGTTTCTACTCCTTTAATGCATTATGACAACAAAGAAAAAACCCCTATGTTAGAAATCATAAGGAGAAGTTTCAGTTTAAATGAAGGTCACTAATGGAGGGAATGAGGTGAGGGAGAACTTTGAAAATATAACACACAAATAAACATATATTTAGAGTTTAGAATGGGAGAAAGTGCAAAACCCTTGACTTTTTGCCTTATTATAGCCATCCATGTGTCAATTACAGAGGAAACAACAAATAGTTTGTTTAAATTGCTAGATTAATATGAGAAAAAGGTATGGAGGCTTTTTGTCGAGCAGTGCTAGAGTTTCTACTTAGCAGTTACATTCTCCAACCTTCTTCTTTCTTTTACTCTCATCCGGTTTCTAACCAAGGCATGTAATGCCCAAGTTTTATACTTTGTCATTATTACTAGTGAGCTAAGAGGCTATTTCTTCCCAACCTTAGGGCTTCGACAAAGATTCTCCCTATCCCCTTACGTCTTCACATTTGTTATGAATTCTCTAGACTGATGGATGTGCACTGCAATAATTCTTTTTATACTGTCATTATTATTTATGTATTTCACACCTTATGTGTATTGATGGCTTGCTGTTTTTCGGCTCTACCAATCAAATTCTGTCAATTGCTTATCGTCCTCTAAATGCTTTCAACTAAGCCACCATCTTACTACAAAACCCAATAAATCTGGCATTTATTTCTCAAAATATATGAAAGAGCACACCAAACAATAAATTTGTATTATACTTGGATTCTAACATAGGCCTCTTCCTTAGGATTACCTTGGCATTTCTATAAACTCCTTTAAACTAAAAACTTTTGGTTGCCCAAAAATTTTGGAGTGATTGCAATGTCGGAGCCTCGGAAATTGGAAACAAGCATTATTTACCTTCTATGGCATATTCCAATTAGTCAAGATCACCATTTGAAAATATCTTCATTACTGGCTCCGCGCGACCACTATCTCTAAAAGCTTAAGGAGACACATCATCTATAATTAAGAAACTCGTCCTTCACCGCAATGGGATTGTTAAGAAATTACATGCAATTGCTTGAAGTACTACACAAAGCCATTGAATTGTGGGAACTTGGTTCATCCAAAATTAGACACCCTTATTCTGATGTGCAAATCTAAACTCATATGGAGATATTATAACTCCAAATCATCTATTTTTTCTTTAATGTATTAACAGTTGTGGCACTATCTGGATAAAGATGATCATTAAATCATTCCATTTTGGAAGGTCTTAATACAAATGGTAACTAGAATAAGAAAAAATGTCTCTTTTAAGGTTACTGAGCACAACAAACTACCCTTGTTCTTTGATGCTTTCTTGGATGGCTCATCCCTTTATAAACTGTTAGAGAATTATGATTTTTCTTGGTTCTTTTGTTCTCAAGATGCTAAAATTTGTGATGTTATTTCTAAAAAAAAGAGTAGCAACTGCCTATCGCCACTCACTCTTGATATTTGTATCCAAAAGATTACTAAAATTAACATTTGGGATACTTCTCTTAAATGTAATTGGAAAGGAAAGAATTAAAACTCTCATAGAGAGGCCCTCTCTTTTGCTTATGTGGAGCATTCTAAGATTGACTGGAAGAGATTTCTATGGTTANTTCTTGGATGGCTCATCCCTTTATAAACTGTTAGAGAATTATGATTTTTCTTGGTTCTTTTGTTCTCAAGATACTAGAATTTGTGATGTTATTTCTAAAAATAAGTAGCAACTGTCTATCGCCACTCACTCTTGATATTTGTATCCAAAAGATTACTAAAATTAACATATGGGATACTCCTCTTAAATGTAATTGGAAAGGAAAGAACCCTCTCTTTTGCTTATGTGGAGCATTCTAAGATTGACTGGAAGAGATTTCTATGGTTAAAAATTTTACTCTTTTAAATTTGTTATTATTGCTTGGAAGATTCTTATTAGTGATTTAAATACAAAAGATGCTATGCTCTTCAAAAGAGTGAGCTTAATGTTGACACCCATTGTAGCTTTTGCAACTATTGTATCGAGAAACACACATTTATTTTTTGAATGCACATATTTGTCATCTTATTCAAATCTTATACTCTTGATTGTAATTTTTTTTTACTTGGGATGCGGGTACAACCTTATGAAGTATTTGCTCATGCTAACACTTTAACTATAAAACTGTCGAAAGATTTTATTTGCTCGAAGTTCAGATTATAAGCCGTTATCTATCAGTTAAAAAAAATAATAGAATTTTTAGGAGCAATAATTCATCCTTGAAAAAGATTCATTTTGCAATCAAACAAAAATTCAAAAATGGAAGAGCAATACTAAATACCGTCATGCATCTCTAACTGATGATTCAGACAAATTTAATGCATTTTATGACTCATTGTGCATATATATCTACAGCTAAGATGTTTTCAGTCCCATTCAGTTTTCTATGAGCATGTGCCAAATTTTGCTTTCTTGGCCGGAAAAACTTCTCAAGATTTATTTTGTACTATTGTTGGGTTTTAGTTTGCTCAGCGTATCCCTTTGTGATTTTCACCTTCTGCAATCAGTAAAAAAAAATGATACAGCTTAAACNTATATATATATATATATATCTGTGTGTGTGTGTGTATTTGCGTGTCGCTCGCCATGACTTTTTGGTTGGCATCTGCGAAGTTAGTTATATATATATATAATTTAACACTTTCAATTATTCTTTGTTGAAATATTACTTTTTTTTATGTTGCATATAGATTTGTTCTTGTAAATTATAGCATCTGAAATTATGCATATTTCTTCTCTTATCATTGATTAAGGATGTTACAATGAAGATAATGTCATTTTCTCAACAAGGACCTCGAGCTGTTTGTATCCTCTCAGCCAATGGTGTGATTTCAAATGTAACTCTTCGGCAACCTGATTCCTCGGGCGGCACATTGACTTATGAGGTTCTCACCTTTTTTATTTACTCTTTTATTTAACTATAGATTTTGGAAATTATTATTTTCAAATATCTTCTTTGTGAAACCAAATACTTGGTTTGAACAACTTAATTTATTAGTTGTCTATTATGATAGCTTTCTAGGTTCTATATTGCAAAGAAATTGAGGCATTGTAGATTTTTGCTTCCTTGGTGGTGTTTAGTTATGACTACATAAAAAGTGATGGTAAAGTTCTTGAGAAAATTGTATATGATTTTGAATAGCAAACTAATTTAATGTTGTTCCATTTGGTTGGTGTGATCTTAGAAAAACATGTAGTTCATTTATTTATTTATTGATAGGCCTTGTGATCCATGGTTCTTTTTGTTACTGAATATGGTAGTGGGTAGACATTCATGGATCTAGTGTTTTAATTTTCCTATAAAACATAATGAAAATTATATTTAGGACTTGAAAATTCGCCTATGGTATCTAAAGATGGTTGCATTCCATGTTGTTTGAAAACGTTCCTAATAAATCAAATATATGATACTATAGCTGACTCAATATATCAAGTAATTAACTTAATTAATCAATGTCATAATTAACATGATTAAACCTCCATTATTAAATTTATTTTTAATCAAAAGTATTTTATTAGGTTTAGATTTAATTGGTACTCTACATTTCAACCTCAACTCTAAACAAATCTTGGTCTAACTATATAAATAAAAAGATTAATTATGCTTAATCCACCTTAAGAAATTTATTATCTTGAGTTTCTCATTTATATATCAAAAAACTTACAAGGAATGTTTGACTTTTCCTAAGCGATAAGACCTATGCTTTTTTAAGGTATTCGGAGATGATATATGTGTTCATTATTATATTCATATTTTTTTATTATTTGACAATTTCTTATTTTACTGAAGGTAACGATATCATTTATTTGTATTGCGCCACTTTGATTTAAATTAATCTAATAAATGAAGGTCTTCATAATTTTTTTTTATCTCTACAAAAGATTGATAAGAGGCCTCAATTTTACTTACTAATTTTAAACAACATATTTTATATGCCATTTAAGGCTCTAAATCACTTAGAAGAGTATTAATCTTTTTTTGTGGTGTCAACTATATGTATGTTGTTACATAAGATCAAAGGTTTATGTCACCAAAATTCTCTTTATCTTGTAAGGAAGATCTGTTATAATTTAATCTATTTTCCATGTGAGATGAATTTTCACTAGGAGTTTCAATTACATTATTGGGTAGTGGTATTTACTTGGTAGAAATTTTAGAAATTTGGAAGTATTATAGATTTTTTCCTCTACCGAGAATGTTACTTATTAGCACCATTGTTGCATGCCTTATGTCAAAGGCCTTAGGAGACACTTGCAAGGAAATATTTTGTGCCATCGAGATGACTTAAGATGTTCGACTATTCTTTTTTCATCTTATTCTTAAGTAGTGTAAATTTTCTGCTATCACTTGTTAGTTTGGGAATTTATTGCCATTATGGAAGGATCTTAGCTTGTCATTCCTATCGAGCTCCAACTTTGTTCGGGGTTTAGTTTTTTTTTTTTTTTTTGGCTTATTGGTTTCCTTTGTGCATACTTTAAGCGAAAGTCAATTACTTTTCTTTATCAGCATTATAAAAGAATATGGTGTGCACCTCACTCTTCTCGGCATTTGAAGTTTTTTTCACTTTTTTTTTTGAGTGACCTTTGAATTTTAGCAAGCTCAATTCCTTAAAATTTCCAGTCAATCTAATAGCTCCAAGAATGTTATGATATCAAAGCCATACATTTGTACAACATTGTCCAGTCATCAGTATTTCCCATTACAAATCATAGTTCATAATAATCTTTCCATGCATGATTTTTACCACTAACTCCTTTTTTTGCGCTTCTCTACTGTAAGGTTTACAATGGTATCCTCGAACATTACTATACATACCATTTAAAAGAAACTACCAATAAGGCTATTGATATTAACCAAATGTTGTGACGCACTGGCGAATCACACAAGTAAATGTGTCATACAAGCAGTATACGGATAAGAGTTCTTAGTGTCAATCCCACTAGCAACGAGCTAAACTACAAAGTAAAAAAAGTTCCAGCCTACTAAAATCAAACCTAGCTTGAATGCTCAAATGTTGATGTTAATGTAAAAGTGTCTATCTTAATTTTTCAAAGTAGAATTCCTAAATTAAAGGTTTGAGGTCACTAGCAAAAGTAGTTTCTTCTCTGATTATGATCCTAAATACCTAGAGTTTAAGATTCAGTTGGTGATTATCAAGAGTGAAATTCTTCCTTAACCCCTTCCAACGTCAATAATAAAGTTAGGATCATCAACCAGTTTAGTTCTCTAAATCTAGTGAAATTCCCACTTAACAAGTCTCTCCACAAATGACTATGAGCAATATTCTTATTCTTCTAGTTAGTGAATTTTGTCCTCATTGTTCCACTATGAATTCCTCTAAATTACAAAGCTCACAACATATTTTAATACTTCAATTGGTTGGATTGAAGGTAAATTATGATAGTTGGGATAGAATTTCACAGTTTAAAACAAATAAAATTTAATCTCACAAACTCTAGAATTTTTATTCACCACATCAGGAAAGAAAAAGGTTTAGTTCCTACTTATGCTTGAAAATAACAATAAATACATATTCATTGATCAAAGTAATGAAAGGTGCAGTAAGTATTAAGAGTGCACAAAAAGCTTAGGAAAAACAATCCAGATTATACCCTTTTACAATGATGAAAATGATGCAATTGTCTTCCTCTACTATCCTCACTTATGCCCCCGACAATCTCCAATCCCTTCTTTCTCCCTCTCCAATTTCATCGCACACCCACAGGAAAAAGAGAATCAAGAAAATAACTCTAGAGACAATGGTGCAAGATTTCCCTCCTGTTTGTCTTTCTTCTCCTCTTATATCCCTCACTCATCCACTGATATTTCCCTCGATCCATTGACTATTGTTGAACAACTGGATGAAGCCTCAGATCACCACATAAGCTGAACTACTATAACTCTCTTCAGCTTTGGAGTTACGAGGTGTAGCACATAAGCCTTGAGCACTCGGAATGAAGCAGAGCACAAAATAGGTAGGAGGTGTCCAAGTGCTCTCCTGTTTGGTGCCTTGCCACCTGAAATGGATGAGGGGCGCCTATGCTGGCACTAAAGCTCTAGGCTCTTAGGACATGCGTGGATGGAAGGGAAGAGGAGCTCCCTTGTGCCTTTTGCTTAGCGTAGGAGCGCTAAGCACTTAGTCTTAGCATTGTAATTGAGAGGGAGGGGCACCTTTGCACCCCTGTGCAGGTGTAGGAGCACCGAGCACTCAGTGTTGAGCAACTATTTGGACCAAGGTGAGGTGCCTACGCATCCCAATGCAGACACAGAAGCTCCTAACGCTTAGTTTGANTATAAGAGAATATGGTGTGCACCTCACTCTTCTTGCAATTTGATGTTTTTTTTCACTTTTTTTTTTTTTTTTGCGAGTGACCTTTGAATTTTAACAAGCTCAATTCCTTAAAATTTCCAGTCAATCTAATAGCTCCAAGAATGTTATGATATCAAACCCATACATTTGTACAACATCGTTCAGTCATCAGTATTTCTCATTATGGATCATAGTTCATAATAATCTTTCCATGCATGATTTTTACCACTAACTCCTTTTTTTTGCTTTTCTCTACTGTAAGGTTTACACTGGCATCCTCGGACATTACTATACATACCATTCAAAAGCAACCGCCAATAAGGCTAGTGATATTAACCAAATGTTGTGACGCACTGGCGAATCACACAAGTAAATGTGTCATACAAGCAATATGCGGATAAGAGTTCTGAGTGTCAATCCCACTAGCAACGAGCTAAATTACAAAGTAAAAAAAGTTCTAGCCTACTAAAATCAAACCTAGCTTGAATGCTCAAATGTTGATGTTAATGTAAAAGTGTCTATCTTAATTTTTCAAAGTAGAATTCCTAAATTAAAGGTTTGAGGTCACTCGCAAAAGTAGTTTCTCCTCTGATTATGATCCTAAATACCTAGAGTTTAAGATTCAGTTGGTGATTATCAAGAGCGAAATTCTTCCTTAACCCCTTCCAATGTCAATAATAAAGTTAGGATCATCAACCAATTTAGTTCTCTAAATTTAGTGAAATTCCCACTTGACAAGTATCTCCAAAAAGTCTACGAGCAATATTCTTATTCTCCTAGTTAGTGAATTTTATCCTCATTGTTCCGCTATGAATTCCTCTAAATTACGAAGCTCACAGTATATTTTAATACTTCATTTGGCTGGATTGAAAGTAAATTATGATAGTAGGGATAGAATTTCACAGTTTAAAACAAATAAAATTTAATCTCACAAACTCTAGAATTTATTCACCACATCAGGAAAAAAAACGGTTTAGTTCCTACTCATGCTTGAAAATAACAATAAATACATATTCATTTATCAAAGTAATGAAAGGTGCAGTAAGTATTATGAGTGCACAAAAAGCTTAGGAAAAACAATCCAGATTATACCCTTTTACAATAATGAAAATGATGCAATTGTGCTCCTCTACTATCCTCACTTTTACAATAATGAAAATGATCCAATTTCATCGCACACCCATAGGAAAAAGAGAATGAAGAAAATAACTCTAGAGACAATGGTGCAAGATTGCCCTCCTATTTGTCTTTCTTCTCCTCTTATATCCCTCACTCATCCACTGATATTTCCCTCGATCCATCGACTATTGCTGACCAACTGGATGAAGCCTCAGATCGCCACATAAGCTGAACTGTTGTAACTCTCTTCAGCTTTGGAGTTACGAGGTGTAGCACATAAGCCTTGAGCACTCGGAATGAAGCAAAGCACAAAATAGGTAGGAGGTGCGCAAGCGCTCTCCTGTTTTGTGCCTTGGCACCTGAAATGGATGAGGGGCACCTATGCTAGCACTAAAGCTCTAGGCTCTTAGGACATGTGTATATGGAGGGGAAGAGGAGCTCCCTTGCGCCTTTTGCTTAGCGTAGGAGCACCAAGCGCTTAGTCTTAGAATTGTAATTGAGAGGGAGGGGCACCTTTGTGTGCAGGTGCAGGAGCACCGAGCGCTCAGTGTTGAGCACCTATTTGGACCAAGGTGAGGTGCCTACGCATCCCCATGCAGACACAGAAGCTCCTAACACTTAGTTTGGTTGGTTGCTTGGGCATGGTTGGGTGGCACCTCATTTGATTCTAACATTACATGTTAACTATACATTACAAAAAACACCCATAAGACATAAAACAGAACATATAATAGATAAATTATATTGGAAATTTAAATAATTATTTCACAAAATTCACACATATCAACTATTAATACAATGAGGATACTACAATATCCATCCCCTTATATTCTTACATGCATATTGCAATAAGTTAAGCCAAGTGTTTTTTTCATACTAACAATCCATTGAACATGTGGAACTTAGGATCAAAATACTACTTCAGAAATATTATTGAATAATACTTGGTTGGATTTTGTAAATCCTTGCACATCAACTTTTTTTTGTTCCAAAACTATGATTATTTTGAGCTTTTTATTGGTAAAGTTTAGACCAATTATTGTTAATGCTTTAGGTTACTTTTCTCCCAATTTCAAACTTTGGGGGTAGGTTGCTTGTATGCAAATTATAACTATGTGTTCCTTTCAGACAAAAAAATTATGTTGATTAATTCAGATCATGGTTCATTATAGCGTTGAATTATGGGACATACGTTGAACACTCTTCAATATGTGCACTTAATGCTTGGATTTTTTATTGATATTCATAGATGATTTGTTATGTTCCTCGATGCGATCATGTTTATTTGACCAGATCTCCTCCAAATTTGGTATTCCTGTTAGAGGACAGGGATGATGACCACTGCGTTAGAGAATGATCGTATTGGATGTGTCGTCATCATGTTTTTCATTATTTTTTGTGTTGCTCCCTCCACAAGTCCTGTTGAATTCACCTGGGAAGCTTAGAAATGAACTTCAATATTTGACTCCATTTGTTGGGATGTGGTCCACTCTTTGAGCCACAATTATGCACTATCAGAAGATGCGCCATGAGTAGAAACCCTAATCTTCGACAGAATCCTTGTCATTAATCTCATTCGGTCTATATGCATCGCCACAATTATCATCAATTCCATCGATACACTTTTGACAGTGGTTGTATGACCTCAAGAAAGCCCTTCTATGTCATTCTACTCAATCATTTCTTTCAAAATATTGAGAATCCATTAGATTATTCACCATCATCAGGGACATATTCTGAACTACCAAATCTAGTTTCTACTAAACACCTATGTTAGAAATCATAGGGAGAAGTTTCAGTTTAAATGAAGGTCACTAATGGAGGGAATTAAGTGAGGGAGAAGTTTGAAAATATGACACACAAATAAACATATATTTATAAGGTTTAGAATGGGAGAAAGTGCAAAATCCTTGACTTTTTGCCTTATTATAGCCATCCATGTGTCAATTACAGAGGAAACAACAAATAGTTTGTTTAAAGTGCTAGATTAATATGAGAAAAGGTAAGGAGGCTTTTTGTCGAGCAATGCTAGAGTTTCTACTTAGCAATTACATTCTCCAACCTTCTTTCTTTCTTTTACTCTCATCCGGTTTCTAACCAAGGCATGTAATGCCTAAGTTTTATACTTTGTCATTATTACTAGTGAGCTAAGAGGCTATTTCTTCTCAACCTTAGGGCTTCGACAAAGATTCTCCCTATCCCCTTATCTCTTCACATTTGTTATGAATTCTCTAGACTAATGGATGTGCAATGCAATAATTCTTTTTATACAGTCATTATTATTTATGTATTTCACACCTTATGTGTATTGAAGACTTACTGTTTTTCAGTTCTACCAATCAAATTTTGTCACTTATTTATCGTCCTCTAAATGCTTTCAACTAAGCCACCATCTTACTACAAAACCCAATAAATCTGGCATTTATTTCTCAAAATCTATGAAAGAGCACACCAAACAATAAATTTGTATTATACTTGGATTCTAACATAGGCCTTTTCCTTAGGATTACCTTGGCATTTCTATAAACTCCTTTAAACTAAACACTTTTGGTTGCCCAAAAATTTTGGAGTGATTGCAATGTCGGAGCCTCGGAAATTGGAAACAAACATTATTTACCTTCTCTGCATATTCCAATTAGTCAAGATCACCATTTGGNAAGCCCTGATGGACGTGTTCTTGGAGGAGGGGTTGCTGGTCTTTTGGTTGCTGCTAGTCCTGTTCAGGTACAGCCTTTTTCCTCAAGCAAATTTGTTAAATCCAGATTTACAGGATTTACTAAATCCTATTCAAGATAAATCCCATGTATTTACATGTTTAACACATAAATTTCCCGCTCTACATTTATACCGCCCAAATTTTTCATATCACATAAAAAATATCACTTTTTTAACTTTTCATGCATAAGGTCGTANATTCAATTAAACGTTGATGATCAAATTTCTTCTACGAGTTGGAATAGCTCCAGTGACGTACAAGATTAGAAATGGTCGTCTTAGATGGTTTGATTATATTAAACGTCGACTATCTGAATGACATGTCAGAAGAGTAGATGTATTAAATTTGACTTACGTCAAGAGAGTTAGAGATAAATCTAAAAAGGCTTGGGCATGTTGTATAAAAATTATCTTAATTTATTAAAATTAAATGAAAATAGAAAACTCAATAGGACACAATAGAGAAAAAGGATTCATATAGCCGACTCCACTTAGTGGGACAAAAGTTTCTTGTTGTTGTTATTGTTGTTGCATTAAGCTAATCCTTCACATGCTACTGTAAAAAATTTCAAATGTAGAAGCGGCCATTATCAACACTACTATTGTTGCTGATAATTTTATTATTTTCTCTATTGAAAGATGACATAATCAAATTCTAATGGTGGCTCCTCCTAGTATTAAGCATTTAAATGTTGTTGTCAGTTACAAACTCTCCTCAAACATGGAATTACCCATTATTTTATTGTTCAATTGATACAATTTTAGGGCTCCTAAAAGGTGCTTGGGATACAAATTTAGAGTCGAAGTGGTTGTGGAATAATAGAGGAATAAAATATGTGAGGTCAACGACGATTGAAGGTGGATAAACGATGAAATATGCTATTAAACAACATATTTGAATTCTTTAATAGCTGACTTACTGAAAATAATGCGGACAACGAAAAGACATGGTACTGGTTATGAGGAGTTTCATCTTTTATTCTTGAGCAAGATATACACACCACTTACAAAAGAAAGATGATTCAACGCTCCTAAAACAGGAAATCAAATATTATAATCTCTACAATACTCAAAACTAAGTACAAAGTCTCTCAAATAAAAAAAAAATAACACAAATAATTTTCTAATAGAAAATAACCCAAATTAGGAAAAGAAAAGAAAAAAAAAGTAAGTCAAAATAGGAAAGATTCCCATATAAATTTCGAACTGAACAAAATCGCCTATTTGATCTTCCCAACGATCGTGGAACTCTAGCTTCGGTGGAATCGGGCATATCCAGTAATCGGGAGTCACGGGATCTCCGATTCTGGGAATTTGGTGCCACATCATTCTCTTAGGGTAAAAGATGTTTTAACTTCTTCATTGAAAGTTTTTGAAAGTGATCTATCATCATCATAATGAAGTCATTGCATGGTCCCGCAAAAGCATTAAAAAATATTTAAAGAGACTTAGTTCAGAAAATTAAAAAGAAAATTCATCAGCCTTCCTTGAAATCATCTCTGTTATTTTCACATGGTCGAAAAAAACTCGAGATTAATAATATTTCAAAATAGCACGAGGTGAAATAGATGGTCTCCCTTAGGCGGTGTTTGGCTGCAACTCCGGATTTCTTTACCTTAAATAGGATTTATCACATCCGGACGAAAATGAAAGTCGCAAACAACCGCAACGTAAATACTTTAAATTTGTCTCTCATTTGGATGTATTCATATCCAGATTGAAAGAAATTCAATTTTACGGAGAGTTGAATTTAATTTTCGTTTTTTTTATATTTGATTGCATTTAAATTAAATTTATGACTAAATACTGTTAAAAATATGCTACAGACATACCTTAAAACTTAACGGCTAGTTAGCTTTCCCGGAAAATCACGGTTTCTTCTTTCGCACAAGTTAGCCGCATGTTCTGCGCAATATCACAGAGACCTCGGGTCAACTTCTCTCCGCTTGATATAAAGGAGTTTTCAGAAATCTCTTCTGCTTCTCAGCTCTGTATATATATTAAAAACCTAAAGAAAACTTTGTCCTAACACCTTATTGAATTTTCTTGAAATCACAAGAAGAGAAATTCAGGAACAATGCTTTCTTCAGTGATCATTTTAGTAGCAGCAATAGCTCTGCTGACTTCCTGGATGAATCTTTGGGCTGTGATACAAAACCGAGGATTTAAGCTCAATTCCACCAGCCATTTTGCAGTAGAAGTCCTTCTCTTTGACTTTGTCATCACTGCCATCTTTGTCAGTCGCCAGAAGTTATCATCTTCGGACGAAAAAGTTCAAGATGAAATTGATATTCCGCGTCATATAGCAAGAATGAATGACACTGGTGATGCAGATGGCTATAATGGTGATAATGGCGATGCCTATGAAATTGATATTCCGCATCATATAGCAAGAATGAATGATGATGGTGATGCGGATGGCTATGATAGCGATGATGGTGATACTGAGCGCTATGATGACGACGAGGATTATGATCATGAAGATGATCATAACATTGACCCAGCAGATCTTCAAAAGAGGGCGGATGAGTTCATTGCTAAGATGACACAAAGATGGATGGAAGAAAGGATGAAGGATAGGGAAATTTACATACGCAGCACACATTTTTTATGAATTTACATATCTCACATATAAAATTTCATATTTGCATACATAGTACTTTGGTACTTTAAACTAAAGCATAAAAAGATATATTTCACTTTTAAAAAATGATAACAGTGTTGTTTTTGATGTGATATTAAAAATTCGAGTGCTGTGTGTAAATACGAAGGCTTTGGTATGAGATACATAAATCTTATCGTGTGCTATGTATTTAAATGCCCCTAAACTTAATTATGCCTTATCAATGATCTCAAGTCAGCTCTTGTATCAATTTCTAACATGTGACAAGCTGGATACAGCAACTCTGGTTGTTCTGCACAGTGACTTCTTATTTATTCCTGTATATCTTTCTAAGGATGGCACAAATTGTATATTTTTAGTACCGATAAGAGTGTGAGATTCTCTTCTTTGGCTTTCATTTGAATTTATGTATTCCTTTGACTGCTTCTTGATCACAAACAAGCTTGTAAAAATTTGCTGAATAAACATGATGTTCAATCTTTTAATATTTGTTACCTCTGTAACTTTGTTATGGAGGATGAATTTTACCTGCATACTTATGTCAGATAACCGCGAGAAGACTCATTACTTTCGGGATTAAATTTGGCATCACCTTCTCGGCATTCATTTTTTTACGATTGATTTAATTTACCAGTCTACATAATGCTAAAGGAGATAAAAACTTACACTTAGCTCTCCCTCAAACTAAGGCCTGTTTGGTATCACTTTTATTTTCCGTTTCTGCCTTTGCTTTTGCTTTTGCTTTTGCTTTTATTTTAGAAATTATGTTTGGTTTGTATTATATATATATA